>JAVHNF010070767.1:7363-17910 GCA_034783455.1 Micropsitta finschii | reverse complement strand
AAGTTAATCTGTTTTCAAACTGACGGTTACTAATGCAAAATCAATTAACAATCTCTTTGAAGTACCCAAATCCTGATGTTTTTTTTCTTTTTTCCATGACCCATATGACTGCATCTTTATCCCTGGCATGCAACAGAATCAGGTATGACTTGTAGTGGTTGAACTGAAACTGGTAATACAAATATGAATCATTTTAATTCTCAACATGCTTGTTTTATCTGCATTTCAGAGCCTTGAAAGACAAAATAACAGATTGATTTGGAAATGACTGGAATTTTGAAACTACTGAAAGATCCAGAGATTTCTTGACTCATCCACAGATTCAGTAACAGACCCATAGTCCCCCGCCCTACATAGGAAAAGAGCAGAAAGCCTTTACTTACTAGCTATGTTCTCCTGAAGCAGGTGCATCAGCAAGCAGAGGGAGGAAAGCATGATCCCTCTCATCCTTAGGACAGCAGCTCCATGACTAAAGAGCATCTCTCTCATGGGCATGTCTTATGAGGAAGTAATTGTTAAACATTCCAGTTCCCCTTTCAGCAGTTCCCAAAATGCCTGGTTTGCTTTCTTTTAATTTAGCTGAGAAACATATGAGTTACTCTAAATTAAGCATCTGCAATTGTTCTTGCTTGGCAGCTGTGGTCACTCTGAAGTTTGGAACTAATTAGGAAGAAAACCAGCATGGAAAAGGTCCTTTCTTTAATTTTTAGACACTAATTCCCGAACGATGCCTGGCAATATTGCTTTATCCTGTAAATTTGTCGCACAAGATTGCTTGCTTGCCATGCTAGGATATTTATTCATTTATTTATGAGTTCTTTTTTTACCTATCTATCTATCTATCTATCTATCTATCATCTATCTATCTATCTATCTATCTGTCATCTATCTATCTATCTGTCATCTATCTGTCATCTATCTGTCATCTATCTATCTGTCTATCTATCTATCTATCTATCTATCTATCTTAGTTTACGTTTCAGCTCACTGATTACTCTGAGCTGAAGAAGACAGGAAATTTTGCAGTAACCATGTGAAAGACCTACCCGTGGGATGTCACCTGATTTGTTGGCCTGTGTTAGGGGGACACGCAGACGGACAGAGTTTGAAGGTGCATTTGCAGAAGGATGTCATCTAGGAATACATCACTTGAGGAACGAAGGGCCATGAAGCTGCTGCCAGCAGTACTGCTGGACAGCATGTTCACATCACGCCAGCTGCTGGAGAGGTGCTGGGAGGGTGGCACAGAACAGGGGGGCAAGCCCAGCCCATCAGCTCCAAGTGCCACTCTGTTGGACTGTCAGACTGCCAGGAGTCACATGCCTGACTGGTGCAAGTGCGCAACAACACTGCCTGCACAGATACTGACGTCCAGCACAGCTGTCCTCCAAATCCTGCCATTCAAACAAGTGCATCCCTGTGAGCCTGGCCCCAGAGCTGGGGATGCCAGGGCTCCCTGATGAAAGCAATATTGCTTTGTGTTTGTAAATGCTTTAATGCCACATGTGCACCTGCCTGGTGGGAGCCAGGTTTTGTGCTCTTGGAATGTATGGAAAGCTCAGCCAAGTCGGTTGCTGGTGGAGAACATGGTGCCTCTGGTGGCAGGTGGGAGGCTGCTGGCAGTCATGGCTAGCCTTGCCCCTCACTCTTCCCTCCAAAAGACTCCCATTGCTGACATCCACATGTACTTCGCCGCTCACGCACCACTGAAGCTGGGCAAAAGTCAGGATGCATTCTCCTTTTGCAAGCTCATGTTGACAAGCAAGAAGAGAACCTCCCAGTTTTGTATGAAATTGCACAGCACTACATAACAACACACAGCAAAGAACAATGGACATGAAGACTACCTGTCTGCAGAAACAGAAATTTGCTTATCATCTTTATTTTGGGAAAAGCTGCAGACAAAACACCTGTCAGATCAAAAAAGTGCAAGTTCTGGTTCAAATAAAGGTTTGGTTTTTTTTATTTAAAGGCATTTGGTTATACTCAGTGAATTAGACATCATCTAGTCAAGAAGCTGTCCTTGGGCAGATACATGGGCACAGCCCCCCGGTTTGGCTGACCACCATTATCTCATTATCCAAGCACCAAACCTGCTGCAGATATATTCAGACACTAGTTGTGTAGCTCTGAATTAACTACTTAACCGCATTAAGAGAATTAAAGAAATGATAATTAAAACCACGAAAACCCCACAATGGAGGTAGGAGGCAGACAGGCCACCTTGCCATCACCAACTGGGAATTCATCTATCCATTTCCCAACACATTTTTAAAATTCAGTGATCTTTAAGTAGTTCCCCACACCAAATGCAATTAGAATTTCATCACATTACATGAGCTCAAATGCGGGAATAGGGAACTTTTATAAACCAATTACCAGACTAAAAGGTCATCAAAGTTTAGTCATAGGTTGTGTATTTGCTTACTTGAATTGTACCAACACACCTTCCCATACTCCACATAACAGCCCATTGTAAGGAGCTGAAGTGTGGAGCTTTGCCAGAATTGCTGTTGATGGTGGTTCCTCCTACAAAGGCAGAGCTGAAGGCCAGCCCTCCCAGCACTGATGAGTTTCACTCAGAAAAGGCAGCTTGGCCATGTGGTGAATCAGGGAAAGAAACTCCTATCCCATGATAAAACTCAGGGTTTCCACGTGCTGCACTCTGATAGCTCTTTATCTGCAGGTGAGTTTGTCACTCTGAGGTAATCAGCAACCCTTTACATAGTTCTTGTGATTATTGAAACAGCCACTGGTAATCCCCAGGTTACTGGCATCATAACATTGTCCCACTCATCAACTTCAATCATGTTTCTTCAGTGCTTTGTGTGGTAAAGACAGTTGCAGTCAAACAAGTACCAGCTACACACACATACAGACATGGTCATACATCTTGAGTTTCACAGAATCTATGTATTGTAAATTTAAAAATGAAAACAACAGAGGAACACTATAGATGGTGTGCATTGCAATACTATGTAAAATATGAATCAACTTTCAAAAAACCAGAATTTTTTAAGAGTACCCTGAAAAGTACTTTATGAAAAGAAGGAAAATTAAAATGTGTTACTTTCCCCAGCAAAGTCCACATAGATAGCATACAATGAAGTATCTTTTTCATCCAAACCTTTGTGAAACAGCAGTACTGATGTTTCAGTGAACTGACATAGAACTGTGTGCATGCGAATTTTCTGTTCCTGGAATAAAAACCTATCTGAATGCTGGGTAAGCAGATATCTTTCTCTTGAGGACTGGATATTGCTACACAGAGGTGAAAGTCAAGTACATTCTTGCTGGAAGCTGCCTGACTCATCCAATCTGATAGCACCACCTCATTGGTTTTGGTGGTTTGTGTTTTTAATATTTCCCTTGAACAAGCTGTTGCCCATTCACAGGAGGAGAAAATTTAACCCTGGATCTGCTTCTGCAGCACCACCTTTGGCTTTTCAGGTGTCAGTCTGTGATATTTGCAGTGGATGTGAGGGTGAGTTTCACTTACACACCTGAATGAGGGTGTGGGAAGATGAAGGAAGGGGAGAAACTCCCAAAGCACATAGAGATTACTTCTAGTAACTGGCAGAGGCCAGACAAGTCTCCCTCGTGTGTGTCACTTCACACAAACTGACAATAAAAAAGGGGTGGTTCATATAATTCTGGACTGAAAGGCTATTCTCAGTTGAAGACAGTTTCCAGTCTCTTGTAAGCAGACAGCATGGACTCACAGAAAAGCCTGTCTTAAGAGGGGCTCTAGAGGTCATCCTGTGCAGCCTAGTGCTCAGAGCAGGGCTAATGGCAGTTCTATCCCTCACTTAACCACTTTCAGCATGAGCTTTTCCCCACACATCCAAGTGGGATCCCCCCACTGTGACTTCTAACAGCTGCTAAATCTCCCCTTTGCCTTCACCTCTCCTCAAAGGAAACGACAGAACATACCTTTGTTTTCGCCACTTGCCCTTACTCTAGTAGTTCAATGCTTTTTCCTTGCTCACTGTATACCTTCTCTCTCTACCTGTTATAAGCTGTTTGGTTTTACCTATTTTAAGCACAATATGCATAGAAAATCACAGGAATAACAATTATCCATTGAAGTTCGAAGACAACAGCCTAGCTGAAATACCAATCTCCCAACTTCAGCATCCTCTACAGATGCCTGATGCAGTTTCCCCTGCTTGTTCCATATTTCAGAGCAGGCTATATGAATGCAACAGAAGGAGACTACTCATCTCCCAGTACAGGATTTGATTTTATCACTCATTATGGACATGTGGGTTTACAATCTGTAGCGGCTAGGGTGCAGGAGCAGTGAGGAACAGGACTATGGTGAGTGTCATCAAGCATTGCTCACTGATCTAGCGCTCCTCTAGGCAACAGGAGGAAAAATGTAAGGTCACTCACGAGGAAAATTTCCCTTTTAGGTTTGAATCCGTAAGCATGGAGGTTGCACGGGGGCAGGAAATGGATTCCCCATCAGAGCTGCAGGGCTGCACAGTGCTAGGCAGACCTCAGCCCGCAACACCAATCTTACTTTCCACTGAAACTTGAGCTAGAAGTGTGGGAAAGTAGGACAATGCACCACAGCCTGTGTCCTCTCACCTCTGCCCTGCATGAGGTTTGACATATGTATAGTTTTTAATCTACAAGCAAGTCTCCTACCACAGTGAGAAGGTTCAGGTATTCCGAGAGATCTGTGGATTATTTGTTCAGTTTCACACATTCACGATATAGCACTTTAAATACTGTACCTAGTGCCAACTAAAACTAAGCTATAAATGTCTAATTTTGTTCCACAAAACAAGCATAATAAAATAATTTTCACAGACAGCTGCAAGAATGACTGGGGTTCATTGTTCCTACTAACTCACAGCACACTTAACTCCTGAAAGGAACTGACAGAGCACTGCAAGCGATAGAGAGGTGACTTTCATCTTGACAAGAAATATCTCCATACATAGACTGTCAAAAAACTAATAGGAAGAATAAAATAAAAGAACTGGAATAGGAGAGATCTTTGAAGGCAGGAAGGGATCATCTTCTCTTGAAAGAAGTATTTTCTACCTTGTGCTCTGCCCAGCTTCTGAGCAGGACAAAATTCACTGAAAACACGATTGATTAATTAATTAATTGCCAAACAGTAACACCTCTGTGAGAGATGCCACCCTGTGCACCCACACCATGACGCTTGGGAGCTGCTGAACATTATTCAGCAGGTGCCAAGTGTCACCCTGTGTCTCTACAGGCCAAGCCACAGGCTTAAACCAACTTCAGTTTGACCACAGAAACACACCAGGCGATGGCTGAACGGATATTGTTGTGCTCAACGCTGCCTGAACGAAATCAAATGAAGATGTCTTTGTCCCCACTCAGAACATCCAGGTAACATGGCTCAAACACATCCTCTTTTAATCTGTTGGGAACTCACGCAACAGGAAGGGTTTTATGTGACAAGACATGCAAAGGGTTGCAGACCTGAATTTTGAACTCAGATACTTAAGTCTCTTTTCATCCTATGCCTACACTCCCCTTCTTGACCTGCAATTCAGTAATAAATAAATGTAAAAAAAAAAAAATAAAAGAAGATATGAGTTAGTCTTTAAGATACTGAGGAAATAAGATAATACACCTAGTCTACAGCAAAGCTAACCAGTACAATTAAATCAACCCCTCTGCAGATCTTTTAAAGATTTAAGGCTACTTAAATTGGGGGTGAGGGAACATGGACGGGGCGTGTGTATCAAGAAAGCAGAGTTCTCTCACACAGAGATAGGACATCTTTGCTGTAACACCAGAATTCCATTTGAATAACTTGAAATGTGATTTGCACCTAGATTTCCTGCTTTCAATTTTACTCTGTCTACGTGAGACAAAACCGACTGCTGCATCCTGGGAAGATGTTAAGCAATGGCAGCCCATGCACTGTTTTATTTTGTTACATTCACATATTATATCTTTGGATGAGGCCAATCTAACTTTAAATCTATCGGACTGCTGTAGGATCTGAAAGAGCTGATACTGTAGGATTTGAAAGCAAGTTCTGAACTGAGATCTGAAGAGATAAATGGCAAATACATTAACTTTGCCACCTCATTTTCTTTAGCTTACAACTTAATTGTATTTTTCAGGGACCTCAACAGTCATGTTTTAATCAGGTCCCTTTGTCCGATATGGTAACTTGGTTTGCATCTTTCTTACCTTAGCCCACCGCTCCACAGAGCTAAGGAGATAATATGATGACCTGGTACTTATTCAACTAAAGCAAATGTTTGAAATAAGATACTAAAGGAACTCTGACTTTTCTAAAGCAAAGAATAGGTTTACCAAAATTATATCTACATATTGGCAGCCAACACTAAAATAACCCCCTACCCATGCTATGTATGCAAGGCAAATGTGAAAAAGGATTTTAGCTCAAGATAACTGGCTAGACAACCTGGTCTTAAAGACAGTTGCTGTTTCTCCTAAGTGATCCCACACAGGAGGCCAGCAGGTGCCATATTTCAAATCATATGAAATTACAAGTTAGCAAGCAGCCGCTCCCCATGGGCTCAAATACTACTTCTTACAGGCTCAAAATAGGACAGAGACTGGAGGGGAATTTTATACTCTTTGAAAGGGAATTTCTTTTGTTCCATTCTGATGACATCTGTGATTTTTTTTCTCCCCTCAAAATGTCCCAGGAAATCATAATAATTGTGGACATATCTGTCAAATCTGCAGCCCCCCTTTGCTGTAATACCAAACTCGATACATACTTCAACTCAGAAAAGTGCCAACAGCACCACAAAACACTCTTATTTTGTTTATTTAGAATATGCCAATTCTGAACAGCCTCGAATTTTTACATACTCATCCTAAAGGTTAAAATGATGTTCTAGTCACTAAAATAGTATGTGGATTGTTTCCAAAACCTGTTTAATTTGAAATACTTTTATAATCTCAAAACTAGGTGGTTTTTTTTCTCTATAATGTTCATAATCTCCCCAAATAAATTTCTTTGCAATTGGAATTTGATTTCAAGTAACACATCCCTTTTTTTTTTTTTGCATCAGGTTCTATTTCTTTCCACTCTGTTTTTCAGTTCGCTTTTGTCCCCAGTAAACAACATTCTAGAATAATCCTGTAGGACTATGGCAATATTTTAGATTTCACATAATGGAATTCCATTTCTGTTTCAGGCAAAGTATAATTTTGCCTCAATCAGCCAGTGGCCACGTTTGCAATTAGACTAAAGTACACTTTACAATAAAATGTGCAAAATTATTGGAGAAAAAATACATACAACTGAGAAAGTCCCAACTGTGGGTAAAATAAATATAATTGATGCATCCTTCAGTCTGCAGCATTGATTATTATTTATTATTACAAACTCTTCAAAACAGGATGATTTGGTGTCAACATGTTATTTTAGGAAGTGCACAATTGAAGGCAGCGTTATTTGCATGGATTGATTCATGAAATATGTTTACAGAAATGTGCACGTTTACTTGAAACGAGTCAGAAAAATAAAGAGAAGTCAAGAAAATCTTCAAGCATTATAGCTGAAAAGAATATCTAAGTTTTTAAATAAGCCTCAATTAAGAGAATAGATTTTGTACAAAGCCAGAATCTTGGTATTTGTTTCTTTTTGTGCAGTCTGTCTGGCTAAACTCAAGGAAACAGTCACAACAAATCCAGGGGCACTTTTATCCTCTGTCACCCACTGAATTTGGAAACTCCTCTTGAATAGCAAGGACCAGTCCTACCTCCTTGCATTGATCTCCTTTCCAAACAGAATACCACCACACTTTGATGTGGCATATGGAAGGAGAAGGAAGTAATAATGAAAATCAATGGGTCCAGATATTCTCTATTTGTAACTCACCTGTCGTTCGCTCTAGTTCTGTCTGTCCCCAGGAGAGAAAGGGATTTAAATGCATCTGCACTTTTTTCATTTCAGGTTATTTGTAGCCCTGTGCTGCAGCATTAAAAAGAAAAAGGCACCTGAACTCGGGAGAATTGGTAACATTCACATATGTGTGCACGGACACACACACTTTGTTTTAAACATTCACAGTTCTCACATTATATGATAAAAAGCAGGACCAAACATCACCCTCATTCCTATTATACTGCTGTTGCTACTCAGTATTTGCAAAAACATTTCAGCTATTTCAAAATATTAAGTGTAATTTCTATTATAATCTATGATCCTACAAACATGTTACTGTGCAGACAGCTCAAAAGAAATAAAGGAGGGGGATAAAACAACAACCAAACAAAACTAAATCACTTCAACTGGACAGCTACCACAAAACAGAGTCAAATCAGTACAGAGCAGGTGAAGGGGGCGCTAAATCCATGCTGGAATGCCAGCAAAGCCCCTCAGGTAAAGTAGTGGATTGGGATGATTCACACCAACTGTCAAACTCCTGTCAAGGGAACCCTCATCTCACCTATGCTTTAAAACTTTCCTCTTCTTTCCAGTGCTCGTACTTCAGAGTTTATTACTCTGATTTTTTTTTTTTTTTTGTTTAAAGTAAATGAGTATCTGTCTTCCCAAGCACTGGTTTTCATTATGGTTTTAACTAAACAACTCTGTGCAACAAAACCTCATTTCTTCCACCAAAAATCAGCCCAAATTAGCTCAGAAAAACCGCTCAGATGCAATAGTGGGCAGGATGAGGCAGACTGAATTCAGCTGTGAGCCCTTTGTCTGGTATAAATCCCAGGAATGCCTTCCTAACTCAGCAGTAAAGAGGGAAAGATTATTATTTTAAAGTTTCTTCCTGTAAGATCCCAACTTCCCTGTGGTTTTGTTATCTTTGTGAAACTTTGGTTGACTGGGTTTTGTACATAGGAAATACAGGTTTCATCACTAGAGTCTGGCTGTTTAAAAAAGAAAGTAATGAAAAAGTGTAAGTTTTGGTACAGCTGCAGCCTTTGAGCAGTTCAACCTGCCTCATACAATGGAGAGAACATTCTGCTGCTCAGTAAAGCATCGGAAAATGACACTGCCTCATTGAAGAGTTTTAGCACAATATCAGGACATTATCTGCTCTAACAGTACGTAGGGGGTCCTCTTTGCTGACACAAGAGATGGAGTGAGCCATGGCGGAGTAGCAGCTCTGTTACTATGCAGATCCACCAGCGATTTACCCTTTGACAGACAGGCAAAACCACAGAGGAGGGTGCCTGTAGCTTGGAGACTACAGCCAAGCGGGTCCATGGCCCGTGCAAGGGAAGGTTTATTCCTTTCCCCTGCTCCCTGCAGAGCTCCCCCATATCAAGCCTCTACATTTGGGCTAGGCGTGGAGGAAAGGATTTGCCCCTGAATGCCTTCACAACTTCATCTAAAGCATTACGAATCACTACTGTTCACCAGAGACAAGCGGCAACAATTTACATTCTGTGCAAGCCCACCAGCATCTAACTCCTCTCCACTACGGCTCCAGGAACAACTGCGAAGATAAACCGAATCCGAGAGGTGTGCTGGGCATCCCTTAACAACAACTGAAAAGGAAACAAAATCAGCACATATTCAAGGGCTGCATGCTTTTTTACCCCCACGGATCTTGTGCTGCAGAATGAAAGCCTAGTCTTGCCGGGTGCTGCAGGACTCTGCATCCCAGAAGCTGGCATTCAGTAAGGGGCTAACAGCAGGAGCCACAAGCACACACTATCCCCTAGCTTTGAGATCCTCTGCTGAAGGCACAGGGCAGCTGATGGCAACTGCAGCTAAAGCACACTATGTATTTAAAACAAAACACCTCTTCCAGTGTTTAACACTTACTGTAGAAAGTAAACTGTATTTCTGATCACCCTTTTTATTTTCCCAATAAAACTTTCTTAATGCTAAAATGCAAGACTGGAACATATTAACTTCAAAGACACATAATGGCAACTGCTCCTTGATCTTGAATTCCATGAAATTTCAGGTCATTGTGGGGAAGCCAACAACCAGTTTAGTTAAATGCTTAATGACATAAAAAACAGTGATTGATTGCCATAAAACGGCTCCTTGGGACTACAGAATAAGAAGACTCTCAGAAGTTATTCAACATTCACAACTAAATAGAAGAAATATTCGGTTACAAAGCTAAGTTCCTGTCAGCCAGTCAGTGAAAAGCAAAATGTATGTATTTTCAGAGAAAAAACTACAATAATCTTAAAATAAGTTAGTAATAAGTTTTTCTTCATCCACTGACTTTAAAAATATATTTCAGGAGGATATGAAATAGAAAATGCAATCTTTTTTAAGCAATGCAAACAGCACATAACTGTATATCCTACTATAGCCTACAAAAATATTTATCTTCTCCCGGCAATTAAAAGCAGAGCAAAAGTACTCCAGGACTTAGAAACAACACGTATTAAGTAACCAGAGGCTGTAGGCACTTGTGTAGGTATACGTCGCTTGGCTGGCAGGGAGACGGAAGCGGGGAGGGGTGTCCAGCGTGCTGTGCTGAGCCAGCAAACACATTCACATCACCCGAACGAGGGGGTTTGTCTCGTTTCGGGCGAGCTTTAAGCGCCTGGTCCGGCCGTAGCTCGCTCCTGCAGCATCGCAGGCA
>JAVHNF010070750.1:26353-38035 GCA_034783455.1 Micropsitta finschii | reverse complement strand
CTTTTACTGATCTTTTCACCTTGTATCCGAAGGTAGACCAGAATTATTTAAAAGTCCATTTCACGTATGGAAGAATGTAGTGGGGGTTTAATGATGGTGAAGTCGTTAGATAGATAGTTCCTGTGTGCATAGATTTAGGAAGTTCTGCCTTAAAAGTATGTAGGTCAAGTTAAAACAATGTAATCTGAAGTTACAGACTTCTCTATCCTTCCTTTCCTCTGCATTTATAAATAAAATTTTATTGAATTTTATTCAAGGGTTTGGAAAGGAAAAGCAATAGGGTTTTGTTTTTCTTATATATAATGTTTTAGTGAAGTTCTCATAGAATAGCATGAGTTTGGGTTGGGAGGGACCTCGAAGGATCGTCTAGTCCAACCCGTCTGCCTTGGGAAGAGACATCTTTCACTGGATCATGCTTCTCATATTTTCCAGTTATTGCAGGATTATGAATTGGCTCCTGAAGCAAATGATACCTCTCCTGTTCAATCATCTTATTTTTTAGTCATCGTGAGGTTTATGTTTTTCTCACTGTGAAAGCGAGGAATAAATCACAGTAGCCAAAGCTGTTGTGACACCCTCTTTACGTGAGCATATCAGTGTTAGACAGGTTCAAATACATGTTTTAATTTCAGAAGTTTGTAACAGCACAGCATGATTTAATTTGATGAGAGCTTCAGTGGGTTTGCCTGGAACTAGCATTGATCTTATTATTGAGCAGCTGCCATTATTTCTCCCTATTGCCATCCATTCTGTCATAGGAGAACATAAATATTTAGTTCCCGTATCATGAACTTTTCTTGCCTGTTTTTTCTTCAGTTCATTCATGTCTGTAACGCTGGAGGCTGTTTGCTGGGAAAGCCAAGCTTCTGTGTTGTCCCTAGGGGTGGTGGCTGCTGCCAAGAGTGGCCAGGAGCTCTTTTCCTGGTGTATGAGGATGTTGCAAAAATATCAAGTTTGGCCTTTTCTCTTGGAAAACAATTTGTGGAGAACATTTTGGCATGCTTGCATGAGCAAAAGGTTTTTGATGGGGGCAGAACTGTCTTTACCAGCAGTGCATTTGTTTGGAAGTTGCTATTTTTGGCCTGTTAGCTTCTGGGCCTTTTGTAATAGAAAGAGGAAGTGAACAGTGAAATCCCTTTAATAACACATTTCCTGGTTGAAGTGACTTATATGTGAGGCCGAGACAGAGGAGCTGTCATTTCCTGGATTGCTTCTCTTCAGTTTGAACAGTCTGTTTTACTGTGTAATCTTTTGACCCAGCTTCTTAATTGTAGCATAATTGTCATCTTAAATAATGTAACCTAGATCTTTTAATGATAATGTAAAGCTTCAAGGAAAGACCTCTTGACAAAATGCTAATGTGCAAACAAGTTTTTCATAACCTACACGTTGATATGAACTTGAAATCACTTACCTTGAAATTATGTTCAAGAGGTTAAAATCTTGTCTTTAAAAAAGTGTGATAATAAGGTTTGTTCACAGGGGTAAAAATAATTAACGCTCTTTCTTCTCCTCCTGGTGCTGATACTAATCACCTCTTTTCGATGCCAGCTTAGCTGACTGTCCTTAAGAGTTAGGACACTTCCAAATAGTTCAGAACAGGCAATTGTGCTGTTCTCAAATTTCTGTTCATTAATAGCTACTTGTGAAAATTGTTTCCAGAAGTCCATGAAGAGGAGGCAGAAAGAGCTAATAAAATTAGCTGCAAATATGGTTCTTGATATTTATAGCCCACAAAAAGGCCATGCAATCAAAATGACGCGGGGGAAAAACAGTGACGTCTGAAATGATAATATAGAGCTCAGTTTAAATTGGAAGTTACGGTTGGTTTGGACCTTGTAACACAACTTTATTAAAATATCTGTTGGGGATGATAATTTTATTCTTTTCCCTGACTTTGTGGATAAGTAAAGCTCACTATAAATGTTTTACTCAGTCAACGTCTGAAATACCTTAGCATGAAAAAGCATTAAAATATCAGGTGACTCGTTCCTCTGTCTCTCCCCCTCATCCCCCCAAAACAAAGACCAAAAATATGCCTTGTTGATTTGTGTTAGCAGAGTGCTTTTACATCTCCCTTAAAATGTCTACAGAGTTGTTAGCAATCATTAAAACATTAAAATATTTTTCAATAGCAGTGGGAGAAGAATATAAAAGGAATAATAAATAAGGTGCTAGACCGTGAAGAGAGAGTAAGAAGGTGCTCAGAGCTCTAGCGAGCTAGTTCTTATTTTTCAGTCTGTGCAGTAGAAACAAGAACTGTAATTCATCGGAAAAACTATTTTCAGAACTAACTGTGAAACTCTTAATAGCATTAAGGTATTCTAAAGAGTAAGAAAGACCCTTACTTTGATACTGTAAATTGATACTGTAAAATACAGTCATATATTAATGCAGTTATATTGTGAATATGTTAATAAAAGTGTAGCTTCCAGTCATATTTGATATTTGAGCTGGGTGTGGTGTGTAGGCTGCCAGCTAATTGGAATTGAGACATCACTGTGTTAGGTAAAATCATAGAAGGTGGCCCAGCTGTTCTCCATCAGGGCATTCCATATGATTCTTTTCTGCAGTTGCAAGGTGAAGAGGCATATACCTGCTAACACACTGTGTTACAGAAAGAGATACCCCTTTCTGAAGGCAGTATTTGCTACTTTGGCATTACAGATCTATTTCGTTATTTTATGGGAAGTCACCTGAAGTCAGTACCTTCCATTGTGTTTGCCCAGGTTATTGGGCAGTTCCTGTGCAATTCATGCAGTGACTGATCCATAAACATTTAACTTTTTTTTTTTTTTATTTTGGTTTGGATTTACTGTATTTTTTTTGTAAAATGTCATTAAATTTAGGACCAGGTGCTTCTACACCTGAAAAATGAGTGCCATGGCCTAGTGCATTACTCATATATTCTTAATGGGTCATGCAGGAGCAGTTCTGGTCAAGGCTGAAATAATGCCGATAAATATTGTTCTTAAAGTAATTAAGAAACTGTCTTCTTAATTGACTTTCATTTTTTATTATTAACACTATTTTCTATTTCTTTTTGTAAAAAAGTTGTAATACATGATATACAAGACCTTCATAATGCAGTTCATGTTAAATAGATCAAAGTGTAAAATGTCACCTTTTCTCTCTGTGTCAGTGTAAATACCTTCGGTGTATATCACAGGATGGTTGAGGTTGATAAGAACCTCTTGAGATCATCTGGTCCAGCACCCCTGCTCAATGTGGGGCCAGCTAGGGTAGGTTGCCCGGGAGTATGTCCAGTAAGGTTTTGAATTTATCCACCAGTGGAGACTCCATTACCTCTTTGGACAACCTGTTCCAGTGCTTGATAATCGTCACAGGAAATTATGTCTTGTTTAGGTGGAATTTCATATATTTTAACCTTGTACCCGTTGTTCTCTTGTCCTGTCAGTGAGCACTACCTTTTCTTCATTCCCTTCATCAGGTATCAGTATGCAGTGATGAGATCCCCTGTACTAAGCCTTCTTCAGGTTGAAGGGTCCTAGCTCTCTGAGCCTTTCCTCTTATAAGAAATGCTCTAGTGCCTTAATCTTCATGGCCTTTTGCTGGACTCACTCGTTTAGGTCCCTGCCTTTTTGGTTTGGGGAGTCCAGGAGCGGATACTGCACTCCAGGTGTATCCTAGCCAGTGCTGTGCAGAGAGGAAGTATCGTCTCTGTTTCCCTACTGACAGTGCTTTCTCTAATGCAGCGCAGGAGGCTATTAGTCTTTTTTTTCCCCTGTGAGGATGCATTGCTGGGTCATGATCAGCTTGTCCAATAAGACCCACAGGTTCTTCTTTGGAAAGCTGCTTTCCTGCTTGTCAGGCCCCAGCCTGTACTTGGTGCCTGGCATTATTCCTCCCCAGAAGCAGAGCTTGCCATTTCCCTTTGAAGAACTTTGAGATACTCTTTTCTGTCTAGTTCTCCTGCCTGTTGAGGTCACTTTGAATGGAAGCACAGTACTCTGGTGTGTCAGCCACCCCCTAACTGCTGGTTTAGTATTGTCTGCAGGATGCAGCAGATGTAATGAAGGTAACAAAGATGTTAAGCAGTACTGGCCCCAGTGCTGAGTGCTGGGGCACACTACTAGTGCCTGGGCTCCAGCTGGACTTGGTGCTGCTGATCACAATCTTCTGGCCTGGTCTTTCAGCCTGTTTTTAATCCACTTCACTTGTCTAACCTGTACTTTGTCACCTTGTCTGTGACACTTGCCATGACACTTTCATTTGTTAGGTTAAATTAAAAAAAAAAATTGCAAACAAATCATTTTTAAGCTGTGTTTAATCATTAATTCTTTCTGTGGTGAAAAGCGACATCTCCACACATGATGTAGCTTTATCTGTATGTGTGTATTTAGGACAGTCTGGCATTCAAAATGTATTTGATAATTATGGGCCTTGCCTTGAGCTCTATTTGCGTAGATGCATTATTAGAATGAGTTTCAAAATTTTAGTGATATTTGCAAAAAATGACCCTTTCCCAGATGTATTAAGAAAATAGAAATCAGCAGGTTTTTAGCTGTAGCATCAGTTATTAAGTAGACTAAAAAGCTGCCTAGTTCTATTGGCAGCCTATTAATAAATGTGATGTGGCCTCTGACTTAAGTCTCTGTGATGCCTTGTCAAGGCTCAAAAACCTGAAGAAACAGTCTCGGGCTTTTGCCCTTTGAGCAATGGACAAAGCTTCCAGTTCAAGCAGATCACTGGAGGTGCTGAGTGTGAACAGAGTCTCTGGCTCTTCTTAGTATCTGAAGCTAATTTTTATTTCTCCCTGTATAACTAGAAAGGGCTTTGTGTTTTGGAGAGCAGGTTTTTAAGTTTTTCTGGGTTGCTGAAGGTGGAATTAAGTCTTGTAACAGGCGTTTAAAATACTATTTTTAATTTAGATTTTGGTGATCTCATCCCTTGCTGTTTTAAGAGATCTCAATTAATTTCTGTGGAGGCATTGATAATTGGTAGCAGAATGGCATGCAGAGTTCTGGCTTGTCTTCTCTTGAATGGCTTAGAAAAAGTAATCTAGTCTTGTCAGCCTGAATTATGTCGTGAATTGTCATGTTAAGTTTAGGTTCTGTGTTGCTTCCTAGAAGAAGAATGTGCAGATGATTTTTGAGAATGAGAAGATAGAGGCTGTAATCAAAGTAATAATAGGGGTAACGCAAACATGAAGGTTTCGGATATGCAGGAAAAGTGTAACGGAAGTAAGAACACAGATTGACTCAAATATCTTAAATCAGTGTTTAATGAGTAAGATTACTTGCCGGTGAAGATTAAAACTAATACTCCAATTTAAGTCCAGTGTCAGACTAATCTGTGGTAATGTCTGTACTGTTTATAGACCAACTTGGAGTCAGTCCGTGTGTGGTTTATAAACACACTTGAGAGCTTGTTTGATTTGCCTACTAGGAATGTGTAATGCGTGCTGGAATAATGTATCATCAGTCTCGGTGCAGTAGATTTAAGAAAGTTGTTAAGTAAGACTTTAGAACTCAACTTTTTTTATTCTTTCTTTCTCCAGGATGGATTGAATTCTCTGGTCCTTGACCTGGATTATCCAGCACTGAGGAAGAACAAGAACATCGATAATTTCTTAAATAGATGTAAGTTGCTAGTGGCTGTTAAGTGATGACATTATGATCTCAGCCATAGGAAGCTGAGTGGTCAGAAATGCAGTAGTATTTTATTACAGAGAAATTTTATTTTGGGGGGTGATAGTATTGCTGAAAATATGTTGGAAAATAGCAGCTGTAGATTGTATTTTTTCCAAATGCAGTTGGAAAAATTGGTTTTATGTTATTTTTGTATCTTAAGTATGTGCAGTGACATAATTTACAAAACATATCCCAGTTACTATTCTTCAGGATTTAATTACTAAAAATGTCAACATTGTCTATACAGTCTTGTTTAATCTAGCAGAGAAGTCTTCTGTTGCTTTTTTTAAGACTAAATTATGGTACCTTAAAATCTATTGGTGCATTTTTGAACTTTTGTGTAAATGTTTGTGATTCTTCCCAAATTAACTGTGGACAGGATCTTGGAATTTATTTAGTGTTTGAAAATGGAAGACTTACATCAGAGTAGCTGTATTTTGTCTTTTTAAAGTGTTTTTTATCATGTATATAAACAATTTTTTTTCCTTTGTAAAAATAGTGGATTATTTGCTATAAAATGTGAAGAGGGAAATAGAGTAACACTTTACTGGTAAGAGCTATGTTTGTCTGCCCTCCGTTGCTCTGGGACTCCTTTGAATATCCACTCATGTTCCTCCGTTAAATGGCTGGTGTAGTAATTTGTGGTGAGTTCTTATGTTTGGAATTCAGTTCTTCTCCATGAGGTTTAGCAGAGCCCCATAGCTGGACATACAGCTTTACAGTTGCCAGTAAAGTCTCATTTGGAGAAGTCACTGAAAACAGAGTAAGAAAGAAACAGCAGATTAGAAAAGAGAGGCATACCTTGGGTTTTTAAAGGAATTAAAACAGATATTTACGAAAGAAAGGGTCAGGAACAGCAATTGTAAGTAATTTTGTTACCTGCATCTGTGCACTGTAGTGTGATATGAGGGAAAAACCCTATCTACAGGAAGAAAAAATGACAGTATTGGTAACTTTCATGGGCTGTTCAGATTCACCTTTACATTATTACTCTATTTTTCATTTGAACAAAATTAGAAACTTTTCTAATCAGACCATTATCTTCTGCTAACAAAACTAGCAATTGTGGGAAAGCAACTCAACCTTGGGAGCAGTTGTTTTTTTCTTCTGCAGGCCCTGAACATTATCTGCCTTCCCTTTTCTGAAGGCTGTCTCTCCTTCTAATCTAGGTCCTTTCCCATTGTTGTAGTAAATCTTATTATTCATCTGATGTGGCCTGCAGGCTTCCAGCAATGGCTGAAACCCTAAAATATACTTTCACAATTTTGTCACTGACTTTTTTAAAAAATCATCTGACAGTTTACAGTTGAAATAGCCAGATACTAGTTTAAGAAAATCCTGAGATGTATTAAAAGAAAAATTCACAGTAATTAATTAAGAGCTTTCAGGGATGCGCTTCATCCTTACCCACTGAACTTTAGAAAAAGCATGTAAGAGCTGACTGTTTTGGCTCACCCATTGTGAGGCTGTGCATTTCTCTCAAGAATCACCCATGTGACTTCTCTCCTGTTTCTATACTGGATGGGAAAGAATGAAAAATAGTGTTGCAGATCTTCTGTAATTTACACTTAAAAAAAGAAAAGAAAAAAGAAAAAATTGTTTCTGAAATGAGAATTTTGTAAAAATTTGAAGCTGGTAATATTTTGGTATTGCAACTGAAAGAATTAGTCCTGCCACAGTGATTTGTTAGAGTCCTCTCTGACACAGGTGTATGTGTGGTTGGGGAACTGATTAGAATTGATGCGAAGAGTGGGGTGGGTGGTTGGTTTGTTTCTTTTTATTAAAACTAGTCAGGCAAAAGAAAAGCAAAGACCAATTTCTGATTTTCATTTTCTGCACTGATATTTATGCTAGTACAATGGAGCTGCTTAGGTACAAGAAAAGTCATGACAACTGGGTTCTTACTGACATTGTTTGTTCTATGCAACTTAAAGATGCCGAACCCATAGCTTTTTTATTTCTTTTTGGAAACTCTTCTGAGTATAGCAGGTATCAGTGGGAAGGAAGAGTGTACATGTGCTTGCTGCAGCCTCTCGCTGTGTTGGATTTGGGACTGTATTAATTTATGGAACAGTAAGTTGTTGCTTTCTTTGGTTAAGGAACAGCGAGTTCTTGTCTCTCCTGAATTTTCTCAGCATCTGAAGGGCTTTAGCAAATGCCTAGATGAGAACTACTGTCAAAAGATTCTGACAGAATCTGATGAGTAGTCTGTGCCACGGGCCTGGAGCCTGCATCCCTTCTTGAAGCTTCCTGAAGCAACCACAGAGAGGTGGCAGGACCGTCTTGTGAGCTAGCTCTCTAGTACAAAGTGAAGCAGCCGAGGCAGAGTCGTTGCTTACGATTCTTCTAATCCATATTGCGCAAATGTTCAAAAATTACAGAGAACACTGCAATAATGATCACACTTCAGTCTCAATTATTTGACAGTAACACTGAGAAGGAAATTTTTCTTTCCTACCATATTCCCATGGGTTTGAGCACACCCTACTTCAGACTTGCTGCAAGCCATTACTAATCAGGTTAAAGTTTTATTAATAGCTTATTTTAATTGAAAAATGAAGTAGTTTATGTCTCAGCTGATACATTGATATTCAGCTCAAATCATAGTTTCAAGCTGAAACTCAAACGCTTTAACTCATGTCACAAAGCTACAATTTACTAATTGCCCATACTGTAGGAGTTTGGTGTATCCTGTATCTGTGACTGCTTTGCCAAAGCAGCTTCTTCACATGTTTAATATGCAAGAAACTCCTTCATTGCCTGCTTTCTTATTTCTTACGACTTTCTTTAAGGCACTGAACCAAAGTAGAGCATGAGGCACTTAAGTATCTCACGTAATACAACCATTCCTTTTCAGTCTTCTCTATCGCTTTAATCAACTGTTAGGATTCTGGTTAAATTGCTGCTTTTTTTTTTGAGAATTCATGAGGCAGGAAAGCATAATGTAATATTTAGTTCCCAAAACAGTGAGAGGAATCTTGTAGTCCTCTGAGAGCAAAAACTAGCTTGTTTATTATAGAAATGAAGCTTGAGCTTTCCAGCATGGACTTGGTGTAACAAATCTTTCATGGTCTTTTGTTTTTTTTCTTCATCTCGCTTATGGCAACAGGTTAAGTAAATTCTTCCAAGTCACTTTTTCTCATATCTTGAGATTTGATAAATGTAGCGACATGTGCCTTTTGTGGTGGTTTCACATGCAGGTACTACATAGCCTGTTAACTCTTTAACACAAAGTTAACTCCTTTAGCAGAGAGTTAAATAACTAAGCAACAGTTTTAAAGAACAGTTTAAAATATTTAATCATTTATAATATTATTATGAGAAATACAAGGGCGTGAAGAATGGATGTTGAGGAAGTCCAGACATGGACTGGTGCCATCAACAGAACAGGTACAATCTAGAAGCCTAGATTCCCTAAATGGGTCAGTAATGTCCTATGCATTATCCAGCATTACTCAAAACTTGGGAAATGTCGTGGATTTAAGGCCAGGATTAAAAATGAGAAAAATTGACTGCTACTGCTGAACCCAGGACAGAAAACTACTGTTAAAATTAATTGCTGATGTTTTGGAGGTTGGAAAACTTTAAGAGTATTAATGGCATGGGATGTATTTACAATAGAAGGAACTTTCAGTACAGGTATGTCACTGGTGCAGCAGCTTTGCTAAATCCCTGAATAAACATCCTGGAAGGTTGTTTTGCCATTTTTGTCTTGTCATGCTTACTTAGAAGATCTATTTATTAAGATTAAATTCTTGCAAAAGTGACAGTTCTGGTTCCTTCCTTTATGTTTTGTTGCACTGCTAGAAGTTGCTGAATCATGTGCCAGCCATGCGGTTAGCAACAGAAATGCATTGTCTGGTATGGTGTTAATGTCTGTCATGACTGTAATTCTCTGTGCTCCATGCTTCCTGTTAGTGGCACAGATAAAATGTTAGATGCCAAAGAAGAGTATGAGAAATTTAGTGCACTGTGGAACTTGAATTAAGGACCTAGTTGCCCCTAAAGTTTTCTTTTGGCTTCATTAAGGCCATTCCTTGCCAGGTCTTTGCAGTCACCTCTGCAGGTCAGGCTCTAATTCCATTCTTAATGATACTGTTCTGGTAAGAGTAGTGATGGGAGAGGTATCAAATAAGCAACTTCTCTCAAGCAGAGCATGAATTAGAACCACAGTGTTTAAGAAGAATGCATTAGATGTATAAACAACTTAATCGTCAGAGTTATTAACCACTTTTCCATTTGGGTACTTGGTAGATAGAAATTCAGTTCTACCATCAGGCTTACTTTCATTGAGTCAGGGGTATGTCCTCTCCTGTCAGAGGACTGTTGCTTTCTGTTTCTGTATCTTCCACTCCTTTCATCTGGGCAAGACACAGTACTTCTTGTGTCCCCTTTTCTTTGATCTGGAGGGGGAAACTATGCCTTCTAGTTTCTGCTGCTTCTGTAAGGTTTCCAGCAGCTTCTTGTTACTCACACACCTTTGACCAGATGAGATAATATGTATGCACCCTAATTACTTCAGTCTTTCTGTTGTGCTTTTTTGTTTGGTTTTGGGCAGGTGTGGGATTGCAGCAGTTCCTGGCCCTTCTTCAGTTTAACTTCTGGCTAGACTGTTGCCTGGGGCAGCAGCTTTTGACTTAATGTGCTCCATAGCAGCACTCATTGACTGACTGTTTTTCCTCTGTGTGGGTAAAATTGCACTTCCTTGCATTTTTATTGCTCATATATACATGCCCCAGAACTGCCTGATACGCATTCTTTTTAACTTTTAAGGAAATAACCTGAGTATGTTTTTTTTTCCCCCTTTAAGAGCAGAAAAGCTTTTTTTCCTTCTCCTCCCCACCCCCTTTTACTCTTCTAGTTCAGGTATTTGTTCCATTTTCACAAGCACTTGTAACCTTCAGCCACATTCTTGCTGCCAGCTGTCAGTGATGATCCAAACACTCTGCCCTTTCAGAAAGTGAAGCTTCATTTGTTTAAAGGTTATAGTGCCATTTTCAAGTAGTAAATCAAAAGCTGTCTTTAAATACGCTTGCTATCCAGCATTCCGGGTCCTTTCCTGTGTTAAATGAAGAAAACTGAGTCATATATGATGACATTCTCACATTTTAGGGCTTTTCCTCAAATGTCACAATATTTTTATCAGATTCCATTATATTCTGGGGCTGGGAAGACCATCTAATATCTTCCTTTAAACCTATCATTTTTGTTCTGCTGGGTGTGCTGTTGCAAATTCATGAGGCTGTTGGGTACAATCTGTGCATATAGATACCACAAATGTACAAACTCATCCATGTGAAACCTTCTAAAAATGTAGTCCTCTGCTAAAAGGGTAATGTTCAAAAGGTCTCCTGTACCTTGAATTAGATCATGTTATGTGATACATGAACTAAATCATATGATCCAACATGTTGTAATTATGATATTGCTTCAGGATTTCTCTGAGCTTGCTTTCTTGTAGCCTGATTTTTGTTTCAGGTTAGTTCCATGCTTTGATTATCTGCTCCATATCTGTTAAATTTGGTGACAAAATAAACTACCTGTCTGTATAACTGATAACTCCACAACGTCTGCATCCCTAGATGATGATTGCTGTTATTAACTAAGATTGTTAAGTCTTAGTTAAAGGAGTTAGGAGGGGCAGCCTTATTGCTCACTTCAGCTTCCCGAGGAGGAGACGTTGGGAGTGAGTTGCTGAGCAATTCTCCCTATTATCCAGTGCCAGGAGGTGTGGTAATGCTTCAGAGCTGTGCCGGGAGAGGTTTAGACTGGGCATTAGGAAACATTTCTTTACTGAGAGGGCGGTCAGGCTGTGGAACAGGCTTCCTAGAGTGGTGGTTGATGCCTGAAGCCTGTCAGTGTTTGAGAATCATTTGGACAATGCCATAATAACATGCTTTGAATCTTGGTCAAGCCCGAAGTGGTCAGGCAGTTGGACTAGGTCCATTCCAATAGAAATACTCTATTCATATTTTAGGAGAGCAAGTAGGATTTCTCCATCCTCAGCATTTCACAGGGTTGATAAAGC
>JAVHNF010070750.1:0-26253 GCA_034783455.1 Micropsitta finschii | reverse complement strand
GGACAGAAAGGTGGTGCTGTGCTTCTTCTGTGCACAGAGCAAAACACCAGTTATGCCTGCGCACAGGGAGCAAGCTGGTAACTCCTTGGTTGGTATCTCATTTGCTTACTTGATAGATTGTTGGGTTTTTCATTGCTTAACTGCAGTGTTCAATGCTAAAGCTGTTTCACTGGAGCTCTGTTAACATTGTTCATAATTTTTGTATTTTACTTTGAACAGAGAAGTATTCCTCTAGTAATGGAGCTGTGTAAAACTACACCCTATTTATCGACACATTTAAGTTCCTGCCGTCTCATCTCACACATCTAGAAACATTTGAAACATCTCAGAAACATTTGAAAATAAATTCATGTGATTCCCCTCCCTCATGAGATGTAACATTTTGTTCAAATGAGTAATTGCACATTCTTTCTGACTTGAAATTTGCTGATACTCCTTCTCTAGTGCTGCTTCCTGTGAATTTGCATTTATCCTCCTTGTCTTGTGCCAGAGCTTCTGATCTGCAATTAAGTAAGATTCCAAGCAAGTCTTCCCTTCTCAAACTGCAAAATTAATTCATGTCATGACTGAAATAATAAAGTTGGTGTGGGTGAAGCTGTTGCTGTCCTGTGCTTTCTGTCCAAGCCTTCATGATTCACTGCAGAAAACAGCCTCAGAATTCTCTCAACTCTGGATTACTTCACAGTCTTACTGTTAACACTAAATGCAGCAGATCTGCCTACTTTCGAGGTTTTAGTTGCCTCTGTCCTTAAAACTTTACTAGCAGTCTCTCTTCCCTCATTATTAATGGTTGTTGAGGGGTGTTTTTTTTGGTTTTGTTCGCTTGTTTATTTGGGATTTGTTTGTTTTTTAATATCTCCCCTTTCTCCAGTGAGTTTTTCAGTCACCTTGTAATTCCTCTGTGCAATCCATGTTGGCCTGGTTTGGCTACAAAGATTCTTTGAGATGCTGTCTTAAAAGTCATGGTACAGTCAAGGCAAGGGAATGTGTACTGCTCTCCCCTTATACACAAGACAGACATTTTGTCCTGGGAGGCAGTCAGGTTAATCAAACACAGTTTGTCCTTTTTTAGATCCATTCTGGCTGTTCTCATCCTTTCTTGCCTTTCAAGGGCTTGGAAGTAGACTCCAGAGGATTTGTTCCTTAATCATCATGCTGTTCCTGCCTGTAGCTTTCTGGATCCTCCTTGTTGCTCCTTCTAGAACACGCACGTGACATTTGCCCTTTACCAGTCATCAGTAGCCTCCCCAAGTTGCTGTGACCTTTCGAAGGTCATAGAGAACAGCCTGGTAATGGTGTTGACTGGCTCCTTCAGCACATTTGGGTGCATTTGTGTTGTCTTATGGCCTGGCACATGTCAGTTTTGCTTTATTGGTCTTACCTCTGACTTCCTCTACTGCAGTACTTCACTGCCCCACACTGCTGTTAGCTCTAGGGAGCTGGTAGGCCTGTGAGCAAGGCTTGCCAGTGAAGTCTGAGACAAAAAAGTCATCAAGTACCTTGGTCTTCTCTGTGTCCTTTGGCAGTACATCCCCTACCCCACTGACAGCAGCAGGCCCACATTTGCCTGATTCTTTTATTGTCAGTGTATTTATAAAGGCTCTTGTTTCCATTTGTAACCCTGGCTAGTTTCAATTCCAGATGAGCTTGGCTTTCCCAAGCCCGTGCTTGGGAGATTCCTGCTGGGTATCCCTTCCCTGCTTTCATGTTCCAAACCTGGGTTTTGTGCTTGAGTTGAGGCAGAGGTTACCCATTCAAGCAGTCTGGCTCTCTGCCATGCCTGCTCTATTTCTGACTAACTGGAATGAACTGTTCTTGTGCTGTGAACTTAATAATTTTTGAAGATCAGCCCACTCTTCTACCCTCCTCAGCGGCTTCCCACAGGATCCTGCCTGTGAATTCCCTGAACAAGCCATCATCTGTTCTCCTGAAGTCCATGCTCTGCTATTTTCCTTTCTCAGTTCTCTCAGTCTTAAATCCCACCATCTTATGGTTGCTTCAGCCAAGCTGCCACATACTTTGTCATCCTTGGCCAGTTCTTTCTGGTTTGTGAGTAATGGATCTGAGTGCCTTCCTGATTAGGCTTGTTGCTCAATTGGGTCAAAAGAAGTGCTCTTGATAGCCAGGCATCTCCTGGATTGCTTGTAGCTGCCAGATTGAGTATGTAGGAATGGTTAAAACTATTTACTGAATGCTCATTATCATTAACTCCTCTCTGACAATTTCATCTTTAATGTCATACTGAATTAACTGATCTCTGATCCCTTTTTGTTTTGCTTATATTCACATCTGAGATCCCCTTTAATGCCTTTCTTGGGATCAAATTCCATGGTCTTTGATGCTAAACATGAATCTCGCAATATACACCTCTGCTTCTCTCTGAATATAAGCATCCACAGCTTTTCATACAATTTCTTGCCTGGAAGAGGTCTCACTCCAGACAAACTGTTCGCTTTGTTTTGTTCTTCCTCTGAGCATGTATGGGGATAGTGTCAAAGCTTGTCACGCTTAAGAAAGATAACCTCCAGTATTATGGATTCTGTTCATTGCTCCCATTATCTTTTGTGCTTTTAATAAGAATAGATTTTTATAATGCATTTAGCCAGGAATGCATTCACTAGTGTGCTACATTTACAGAATTGAAGAGTCTGGGACCTTGCGTGGTTTTAGAAGTTGTCAGAGGTCAGGATTTCACTGGTTGCGTTTACAGATTCCCACAACTGCCAGCAAGAAAAATACTGAAAGACAGTTTGTCTGCAGAATATTGCACTAGAGCATACTTCAACAGAGCATTGTAGACCTGATTTTAAAAAGGCTAGAACTACATGTGTAGTGAACACTAAAAAACACTTTGAGGTGGCCAGCAGCTATGTAGACATAAATAAACTTTAATCATTATTTCGCTTGGAATGAATGTGAGTGAATTTCAAGTCATATGCTTACATGATCTGAAGTTGTACATGAAGGTTACAGGGAGATATTCCTCATTGTTTGATTGCTATTGAACCCTCCAGGTGTGTAGGAGCAAGTTGCATCTGCAGTGCTTTGGTGAACCAGGTACTTCACACCCCTGTGTTACTGATGCAGTGTCAGTGGATCCTGGTGCAAGGAGTAATTGAAATTTCAAGATAGGCATCTCTGGTTCTCATTACCAGAGTCTTCCCATAAGCAAAAATGATTATTAGAGGTGTGAAACAAGAGTCAGCAAAATCCAAGAAACACTTCAGTTACTACAGCTACAGGTAGATGGTTAGTGGTTTCCAACAGTAATGAAAAGGTATATTAATAGTGACTGCAGATTTCAAGAATTCCTAAGAAAGCTCTAAATATTTAAATAAATATTTTTTTTTACTCTGAATGAAAAATGTTAGAGAAAATTCTTGTGTTCTTCAAATATGCGTTGCATTACCACAACTTTCATTTGATTTGTTTTAGATGAGAAGATTGTGGAAAAAATCCGAGCTTTACAAATGAAAGCCGAAGACTATGATGTTGTTAAGGTGATTGGAAGAGGGGCTTTTGGAGAAGTGCAGCTGGTAAGAATGTAATGATTTAATGATTAGACAGGTCTATGGTTCTAGCCAAAACCTTCCTCAGTCTTGCATGCATTATATCTAAAATGCATTCTTACAAAGACGTAGTGTTATTTTCATTGTATCATGATGTCATTTCTGTGCATAGCAAACAGTACATTTGAGTTTAAGACATGATGGATCCTTAAGGATTTAAAAAAGTTTCCTATCCTTTGATCTAATGGAAGAGGAAGTTCATGGCAATTCTAAATTGTTTTGGCCGCAAGCATCACTGTATAGCAATATCTGAAACCATCCTATGAAAGCGGAAGCTAATAGTGCGACAGAAAAACTCGTTTTTTCTCTTATAATTGTGATGTTAGCTAATGTAAATCATTCTAGTTAACTGATACGACTCATGTAAGATTTATTTTTAAGGCATTATCTACTCAACATTGTATCCTATATAATATGTAATGTAAGAATGGCATTATACTTTCTGAATTTATATTGTGGAGAAATCTTTTTTTTTTTTTAGGCAATCAAAATGCATGAAGTAACTTAGTGTATCATGCACAGTCTGCTTTTCACTCAGGTTTGATTTTTCCTGGACTTCCAACTCATACTATGTGATAAATAGCACAAAAATGTGAACATACGATCCATATGATGGACTGATATGTCAGTTTTGAAATAAGCTATAGATAAAAGTGCCAGATAGAATCCGACAATACAAACACCGAGGACAAGTTATCATGAGCTAACACCTGTGCACCAGCTGAGCCATGCATTTCTAGAGGAAGAGAAGAAGAGGGATTTTTGCTTGTGCCTTTTGACATGGAATTTAGGACTAAGAAGCCAGGGGAATCCTATTGTCATGTAATGTAAAGTGATTTTGGAAAAATACAGAGGTTGTTGGAACTTTATTGAGAAATGTGTCAAGGTCTTAGTTCTGAAGTGTTATAGGAGTTTCACAGCATATAATGGCAATAGATTTGTTGGCCATTTATGAAATTATTTGCATTCTTCATATTAGTATTGGTGAAATTGGTTGGAACTCGGGAAGAATCCCCTGCAACTAGTCTAAGACTGTATGACTCATGGGTGATGTGCAAATTTAGATGCAATTCATGTAGCAGTTAGCAACCTTCAATTGGCAATTATTATTCATTTATGTCAGTTTTTAAGGCAACTTCATCCAAGTGTGGCAACGTAAGAATGTAGCTTTCTCTCCCCTATTTCTTTCTATTTGCACTTTTTTAATGCAGAATAATTTATTAAGTATGGTGAGGAGTGTTTCCAAAGATTCCCAAGATTCCCCTTTTCAAATAAGACTTTAAAGATTTAATATCTATCCTTATATGCTTTTATATCCTTGCTGGCAAGAGATTAAAACCAAAACCTTCAGCAGAACCTAATTTTTTTTTGTGAAAGGGCTGCTGCAGAGAGCTTTGTAAGAAAGCAGTCTACTCGTTGTCTTTTCACTGACAGTCATGTCAGATGGTTTGGTTTAAAGTCTTCTATTAGACATTTTTATTATTATATATGTATCCACTTACAGCAGCTAATAGAGATGCTCCTTTTCATGCCCTTGCGTGGGAAGTCATTGAAGAATCAGGAGCAGAGTTCCTCATTTGTTGAGGGAGAGATGAAGATCCCAATAATAGAAGTCAAGTGCATTTTTTTTTTTGGAAGTTGTGCTGTTGTATTTGCTGGGAGCATTCAAGAGAATTGTGTTTTTAACGTGCTTCAGCATTCAAAATACATTGCTTTCATCTGTATATTTCTAAGAACCTACAGGTTTTTATGGATAATTTCCATTTTTTTAGCATTTCATTTCACATATAAGTTCTTCTCTGTTCTGGCTTAGAATGGAAGCTTTTTTCTTAATTCACTGAGTCATGAGCAGTTTAAAGTAGAGTTGATTTTTCAGTGTATACACTGCAGTTAGGTACTTTGAGGTGTCTGAAGACAGACTTCTCATTTGCCTCATCGTTATAATGTTGTGGTAAAATGCGTAGTAGTTTGGTCATATAATGATGGTTTTGTTTCGGTGTTTCATTATTCCTATGGGGATTTTTTAATTCTTTATATAAGCCCTTCAGGCCCCAAATAACAAAAGCTAAGAATGCTAGGTTCTAGAAAGGAACTTCTGTGTGTTCATATAGAGCTCTTCTGTACTTTTTGCCAACTTAAAAGAACACTTTTCCTCTGGGATGTAAAAAAATACAAGTATAAATCATAATGTTATGCAGTCTTACAGCTAAAAAGCAGTAGGTTAATAAATAAACAGCTGTAGATCTGAACTAATATTAGCTAGTGATGAGGGCATACATACCTAGATTTTTTGCCTCACAAGGTATGATACAAGTTTAAACTATTGAGCTAAGCTCTGTCTATTTCTGCTCTATTCAGAATGTTAACACCACAGTTGCAGATGATGGATTTGCAGTAATCAAAATATTTTGCAACACATTCTGTGATCAAAATAGAAATTTGCTTCAGTGGGGGCTAAACGCATAAAGAACCATAAATAAAACATGATGAAGTACATAGGTTAAATTCATGAATGTCTCGTTATCAGTGTGTGCCATTGTTCATAAATATTTGTAGCACAAATATTTGTTATGTATTAGAAATGGTTGACTATAAGAAGCCAAATTTTAAGTTTATTCATATGTGGCATAAAATAGTCAGCTATGTCCTCCTTAATTTAATTTTGTTTCCCCAAGCTTTTTTGCTCCAGTCTGGCTTCTTCTTGTGAAAGAAGTGGTGTGGGGGAGACCAACTTTCCAGATCCTAGAAGAAAAAAAAGCCACATTCTCTACTGTTGTATCATATAGGTAGAATTTTTAAAAAAGCCGCGCTTTTCCTTCTTTCTTCCCCTCAAAAATTAATAAAAAAAAAATCAGCCCAGTCAAGCGAGCACCTGACTTTGGTGCAAAACCAATTTCCTTGTAACTTCAGACATATTAAACTACACTCGAGCTCTGGCTTCTGGCTTTTCTGGGTCTGTAGTGATGGGGAAGGCAAAGAAAATAATTGCCAGCTGCCAGGTTGCTTCTGTTATGCAGTGCCATGAATAAAAGTGACTGGTGTCTAAGGCAGACAGAAAAATTGAATTACGGTGCTTAATATGTTACTTGTGGTTTATGCAGAAACAGTAATTTATGAAAACATCCTGAGTACCTCTTGTTTGTTTTTACTGAGGAAAAGTCCTGTTGATTTGAAATTGAAACATCCTTAGTTCCTTCTCCCTGATCTAATCATAAAGTACTGTAATGTTGCAGTGACACAGCAGGCTGACTAGATCATGTACTCAAATAGAAAACTTAATGCAAGGCTAGCTCTTGTATTTGGGTAGCAAAGAATGGTCTGGGTGATAGTCTTCACTATGGGATTTCTTAGTGTTGCAGATCAGTGGTTTGTGCTGGTTTAGTTTTTTCCATTAAGTGCTTTCCTTATTAGGTTTAGTCCCCCAGCCACTGCTGATGTGTACCTTCTGTAGTAATATAAATAAATATAAATATGAAAATTTGTCAGGGCATGAACTTTGGTACCCTATCTTCAGTAATTTGTTTGGGTTCTATTCAAGTAATTCAGGATATTTCTGATTATTTCAAACCTTAGAATTAATTTCACAAGTCTAGGATCTTCATTTTCTCTATCATACAAGAGGTGGTACCGTGATCAGCTATTAATCTGATAGCTTCAAATGGATATGTTATATTTTTGCTTATGCATTGTCTTCTAACATGAATGCTGTAGAAATTGGGGATTCAGTTTGCATGTACTTGTTTTTTGAAAGTCTTAGGTTGATGAAGCAGAGTAGCAGGAAATTCTTACTTCTTTATGAATTTTCATAAGTTAAATGAGGCCATGTTACTCACTGCTAATGGCATGAAGGGATTTTCCTACCTATTTTGAGAGTGAGCTCTGGTGAGCTGCAGTTTAAATTTGGCAGTTCATTTAAACAGTTGGAAGAAATTGAAACATGACAGTTTAATACATGAATAATCTGCTATATGAGCCAATATATGTATGCACAAATATAGCTCTGGGTGAAGAGCGCAGTGGCTAGCAGCTAAATGGACAGTCTCCAGTGGCTATGATGGTGATGAAGGAGTGTTATCACTGGTAGGTCTGTTCATCTGTAAGGTGTCCCAAGACACCAGTCTTTGGGTGTGCCAGTATGCTTGTTGTTGCTTTCGCTCCTTCATTTTTGTACGGAGAATGAACCTCTGTTGAAAATACCTCAAGAAATAATTTAGCCAACTAATAACCTACTGGCACCACCCTCAAGAGGTGTACAGACTTTGTTTTCTGGTCCCTCTAGCCTGTACTTTGCTTCTTCTATGCGAGAGCATCAGGCTTTGCCGACTTATCTGACTTATCCCCTAAATAGTGGGAAACAATTATTCTTGTAAACGAAGGCAGTGGTCCAAATTACACACTGGCAAGAATACACTACGATTTGAGGAATTGTAAACTACTGAATACATTGCAGAGCTTTACATGAACAGTCACAGACAATGCACCTTTAATTGAGCATCCTTCAATTGAATATCTTTTTGAGGTTGCTGGTCTTCATGTTTCTTCTGGGTTTGAGCAGGGTTACAAAAGCTCTGCTTTATGGAGTAAAGTTTGTGGTGTACCACCTTGTCTTTGTAAGTAATCCATGTGGGATTAGTAAATAGGAAGGAGGTAGTTTTCAAAATCCTTTTTAAGGACACCTTCACTTGCTGGTTATTAGTGTCTTAAAATATACAAGTTTATAGAGTCGTTGACACATGTAGGTAATGCGTTTCTGTTTTGGTGTTTGGTTGGAGGTGTTTTGATCTACCTATAAAGAAAGCTGTTGGATAGTGCTAAACTATGCAAGAATACTAATGCTGAAACTTTTGTACCTGTATCTTGAGAGCAAAAACCTCTGATTTCAAGAACAGTAAATTCATAAATAATCTAGTTTCAGCTCATGTTATCACTTTTTCCAAGGTTACACACACACACACAAGATATGCACATACACACACACCTTTTCCTATTTCTAGAGGTCATTCCTGTTGGTTTCAGCAACATTAAGGTTTACAGCTCCTCAGGAGGAAGAGGCTGATGCTCCCATATTTGTAAAGCAAATAGGTGCTTCTCTGAAGCGTTGCACTGCACTTGTAATGAACCTAAAACATTTGCAGCTGTTCAGGAAAAGGGCCTATTAAATATTCTTTCAAGTAGCATAATTGAACTCAGACATTGTGTAAAACTAAGAGGTTGAGAGAGATGTTTTAATTTACTAAATGGGAGGCTTTTAAATGCACCGTTTGGTTCTGATTTCACAAATTAGTCCACTGGATTTTTTATTTTCATGTGGAGAATATACACTGAAACTTAAGATGCAGTTCATTTGTTTGTTCTGCTGACTCAAGACATCTTACAGCTGAGCACTTCTCACCTTGATTTCAGTAAGGAATACTCAAGGATGTTAAAAATCTGGTGCTTTAGTAGTTGTTTCATAAAGTAGCAAAAATACAATGTTTCAGTAACAGAGCAATGACTTAACAGTCTGTACCTTAAGGATCTTGTTTCATGTCCATATTCAGATGGAGTTTTCAAAAATATTTTCAGATTTTGTCATAGGAGTTCTAATTTCAGTTTTCCAACAAGATTCATGTTATTAATTTTACACCATGTAAAGTAAATTTAAGAACTACTTCAACAATTGGAGCAATGTTTTTTTTCGGGAAAAAAAAAGGATTGTAATAGCCTGAAATGAGCTGCCTGAAGAATTTCTAACATGAGTAAATACAAGGTTAGATGGTATTTAAATAAGAAAATATAAGCAGAGTTGCATTTTATTTCTCCTTACAAATGGAACTTTTAATGAGCATTTTCTTTATCTTCTGTAAACTTTATCTTCTGTAAACTATATCTTCTGAAATCTTTCATGTGTGTGTGTTCTGGGTGATTTGAAGTGAGCATGTTTACTCGGGAAATATTAAGAGCAGCAGCCCAGTTTTTTAGAGAAAGATGGTACTTTTCTCATTCTGAGTTGTGGGTTGGGTTTGTTTGGGTTTTTTGGGGGGTGGTTGTTTGGTTGTTTTGCTGGGGGCGGGGTTGAGGTGGTTAGCTTCAGTTTGAGTAAGCAGACTACTGGAGTCAGCTGTCATTTTTATCTTCATAGCCATGGTGAATTGAGTATGTGTTTGTATGGGTGCATCTTCAGTAAAACCTCCTAAGAGCTTCTGCAGCCTGAGGCACATCCTTCAGCTCCTCTTCTGGGGTTGCAGCAGTAGCTGCAGCACTTGGGCCAGGCTCTGGCATATTCTTCATTTGGCATCCTTCTTGTTCCACCCTGCTGTATTTTTCTGAAGCAGCTGTTAGGTTTTTCTTACCAGGTTTCAAAGTTCAAAGTTCTCAAATCTTTACAGTGTAGAAAACTGGGTATATGAAAGCCTGGAGGCATTGCATCCCAGAAAGCAGCTTGCACACAGGAGACATATGCTATGCCAGTATTAATTTTTTTTGCAAGGTGCTTTAAAAACATTGTTTCTCTTCTGTTTTAACCAACAGGTTCGGCATAAAATGACACAAAAGGTTTATGCAATGAAGCTACTCAGTAAATTCGAAATGATCAAGAGATCAGATTCAGCCTTTTTCTGGGAAGAAAGAGATATCATGGCCTTCGCCAACAGCCCGTGGGTAGTTCAGGTAAGGATGATGAGTAATAGCAAAATGATAATAATAAAGCCATATATTTTTCCCAGTCTTGAGCTGGTTTGAGTTCACATCAAAATTCAAATCATTGTTTAGGTTCAGATTTTATTATTTAAAACATGTTTGCAGCACTTTCACTGAGTTCTATGTGTTAGACAGTAGGTTAATTTGCATTTTTGTCACTACAAATGCATCAAGAAACAATTAAAGAGATTTTTGAAATGCCTACATAATTATTTGGAATAATAGAGAAGTTACCTTTCCAACTAAAAAAAATCTGTATAGAAATTTTTATGTCAACATCGTTTCCATTCTTTCCTCATGATACAGTCAGTGGATCAAAGGCAATTAGTAGTGGGAGTTCTTTAAGTAGTTCTTCTCTTTTCACCTGTGATTTGGTAGATGGGATAAGTGCACACTCTGGGTCTCCTGTAAGACAAGAGATTGTAGAGGTAGTTTGCTTGAAACCATCTTCCTGTTTAGTGGTCAGCTCAGACGTAATATCCAAGTAATGGAAAGCTGACTTCCTCAGCTGGTTTTGAACACTGTTGCTTGCAGCTCTCTCATGACATGCATGTATCATCATCATGTTTGCAGTTAGGATTATGCCTTCGGGAAGAGTCAGTACTGAATATTTCAATTTGTTGTAACTTGTAAGTTATAGCAGTTAATAAATGAGTAATGAAAGTGTATGCTTAGCAAAACCGTTAGTACTTAAGTTTGTTAAATAATTAATATACTTAAATGCTCTTACATATGTTGCCATGTTTCTCTATATTTAATATGTAAAGACTGGCCTTCAGGTTTCCATATGTTCTTCATAACGCTTTGCCTCATGTATGCAAGAAATGCTTTACAAAGTTATTTTATTTATATGTTTTGCTCTTCTGAGAATATTCTGTGTTCTTACCTATATTCATCAGGAATACTTAACCAAATAGATGAATTTTTATTTAGTTCTTTGGTTTTATTCCAATGACAGTAGTTGTCTGGAATAATTTTTACTTTTCACTTGGAGCTGAGAGTAACAAGAAATGTACAACACTCCGTTTTCAAAGGACAGTGGAGCAACTGTGATATAAATGTGTGTGTTTGTAAATCGCAGCTGTGCTTTGATTCATTTATCATTATGCCTTCTGTGATGAAGTGCATTAGTGTGTTATATTTAGGGATTGTGTCCAGTGTGATAGGACATTGAGCTGGCTTTAAGAAAATGTAGGTCCTGTTCTGGGCTAGAAACTGGGACAGATCACACTGCTTCGCTGTGCTGCCTTTTTTCTGTGAAAAACAAGTGAAACCAGAGTACCAGATAATTTAGATTTTTTTTTCAATGAAAGCCCTTGAGGGCGGTAACGAAAGTGCTGTATAAAGGCATAGTGTTGTCATTAATTATTGTGTTATATTAATATCTTTACATGTGAGAATACAGAGAGTGTTTTGGATTTTAATTTAATTTTAATGGTGATTACCATATATATTGTATATTTGTGAAAACAAATACAATGCAATATATATGTTATTAAATTATGTATTTATAACATAGGTCTTCTGTCTGTAACATACAGTTAGTTTTTATCTAAAGGTCAAATCTCCTTTCATGGTTCCTCGTCTTCTGCAAACTCGCTTTCCACACATCCTCTTTTGCAATTGAATTTTGTGTGGGTAACTTAAAGGTGTGAATGATTTTAGTTTTTAATGTAACTGAGCAGTATTCCCTGAGAAATAAAGTGAGAGACTTTCAGATTGAACATTGGATAGTAATGCTTTTTGCTGGTTTGGGCTGTTTTCAGACCGGGTGATCGCTGAGTGAAATCTCTAAAACTTCAGCCCTCTATGGCTAAACTTACCTTCACTATCGTGCTAGTAGGAAACATGCAAGCTGCAACCTATACCAGACCATTATTTTATTGTTAAGCTTAATTTCAGTGTGTTGTGTTATAGCTGTCTTCAGGAGCACTTTTTTCTTTCTTATTTCAGTACATGTGTCGATTCAGGATAAGGTCGCAAGTGACATGTGCTTTTTGTAAAGAGTACAGAGATAAGGAGATTTAGATGCTATTCACTGTTGTGCTATTTTCAGATCAATGCATGATGCTCCCTAGTTCAGATTTGGTATTTTGCATTTTGACACAGCGATAATTTTTAATGCCAAGAAACATGGATATGTGGAAGCTTACACTCCTGAAATAATCAGGAAATCTTTTTTCATTTTCTTAAAATGAGGGGCTTTTGAAGTTCATTAAATTTGAAAGTACTGTCATATTTAGTAGAAAATGTAGATTATTTAAATACAGAAAATAAAGTTACTTTGCATTACTGACTCTCACATTACTTTACATTTACTTAGGTTTAATGAAACTTCAGGTTAAAGTGCCTTACTCTTTTTCCTAGCTGCCTCTGAGAAGTAATTTTTGTTTTTTCTTTTTTTTAACGTTGCAGCTATTTTGTGCCTTTCAAGATGACAAGTACTTGTACATGGTAATGGAATACATGCCAGGTGGAGATCTTGTAAACCTCATGAGCAACTACGATGTGCCTGAGAAATGGGCCAAGTTCTATACAGCCGAAGTTGTTCTTGCACTTGATGCAATTCACTCAATGGGCTTGATACACAGAGATGTGAAGCCTGACAATATGCTGTTAGATAAATATGGGCATCTGAAGCTGGCAGATTTTGGCACTTGCATGAAAATGGATGAAGTAAGTATGCCACTGAATAATTTGTCATCTGTAAAACTGTAATTCTAAGGTTATTTTCTTATGAATTACACTATCCAAAGGGATACTCATCAAATTGTCCACTTGGTTGGAAAGCTGTTCCTTGTTTCCTGGTTTTAAATACAAGAGCACTTTAAATAGTGCAACCTTTTCTGTAATAAAACTCTTCTGGCACACCCAAGAAGCATGTAAACTAACTTTTTGTTATTTTTCTTTTTGTTATTTTTGAAGGCACGTGTGTTTATGAATTTCTGAGGTTAACAAATGTCTGAAAAGCTTATGAGACAACTCCTAATTTGGAACATTAGTAACCTTGAAATAATTAATAAATGACATTTTTCTGTAAATGAAATTATTTTATAGGCACAGTACAGTCCGTTTATCTTTTACTGTGTCTGATTGTTCTCATAGCATCCTCTAGTGGTCATTAAAATGAGGTCACAGTAAGGCAGCAGTGGTATGTGATAACACTGAATAAATTTATGTTAGCTATTTCTCAATATATCATACATTTTTAGCTGTTCAGATTTTACTGTGCAGAGCCAACATAGTTTTCTTATGAGGTTGTATAAGAATATTTTGGTTTTGTAATAAATAAAAAAAGGGTGTAATGCTCTATACAGACTTAAAAATTATGCTGCCTTTAAGAGTTTGCACTTTTAACATCTTCCTTGACAAACAGTATTATGCTGTAATTTATACAATATATTCTGGTGAAAAATTGCAACATTCTGAAAAAACTGTGTATGAATTTGTGTAATTATTAGCCAGATCATAGAAAAGTTTCTGTACTGATGTTGGCAAGAAACATCATTTTAAGTTCATTTGCTTTAATACATTAGATATTTTTCTGTATTGTTTAGGAAGTGCTTGATGAAATCTCTGCAATGTACTTAATTTGCAGTTGCATCATTAAGTTAATGTCTTTTCAGGAGTAGCTAGGTAGAATGTAGATAGAGATAGAAGTACTATCTCTGGTTTGGGTTTGTTGCATTTTTTTCCCCTGTTGACCCTGTGACAGTATATTAACTTAATTGAACAACTACAGCTGTTTATGGCGATCAAGTACTCTGTTTAGTTTTGCTGATATAGTAGTTTGCTCCATTTTGATGCTTTACATGCCTGTATTTTAGGGTACAATGTTTATTTTGAAAAAAAAACCCCACAGAAGTAGTACTTGATCTCTTAGTTTATTCCTTAAAAAATTAATCTTTGTTTTGAGCCAGTAGGCACTTGGTCTTAAAGGAATTTGATGTTCATCAAAAGAGACAAAAAAAAAAATAATCAAAAAGTTCATAGTATAAATCTGCCAAAAAAGGATGATCCTTTGTGGCATTTTAGAGAGCCCAGAAATGGCAACCTAAGCCTCTTTTCCTTTTTTCTTTTTTTTTGTTGTTAACAGAATGGTATACTAGAATGTGGATGCTCACATAAATGTGAGAAGTGCATGCTCATTTCTTGTAAGGAGTTTTGGTGAGCACCAGTTTGGGCTGGGTATCATCAATGAAGCAGTGATTTCCTAAAGAAGTTAATTTTTTAACAGATTACATTTTAACTTCTTCATGTTTCTCAGACTCAGCGGAATGGCAAGTATCTTTTATACAGGAAGCTTTAGAAGTTGAGAGGTTCTGGATTGTCTCCAAATCTCCTGCTACTTCTTACAAAACATGAATACATCCCAGCTGTGTAAATACGATACTGGTGTTGGCAGGATGATTTGTAAAAGATATATGCTTACCCAATACTTTTTTCTTTTTTTTTCTGATTTGGAGTTCTTTAAGCAATTGTACACGTTAGTATCTTCATGGTGCTGTTGAGAGCCCAGGAAAATTCTGCTGCAGTTTCATGAGAGACTTTTTTTACCTTTGCTGTGGACTTGAACTCAGTGTCCTCTTAAGTTTTCCAGACCAGTCCAGAACTCTGGAGCAGAATTCCTTCTTACCAGTATGTGAAAGAATTGCTAAGTGATTTAGCAATCTTTTCCAACATAGAAGGAACTGGTCTATTTATATAATTCAGTTGTGATGGTTTGGGGATTTGTAGGCTCCTTTCATGGTTTGCTTTTTTTAAAATCTACAGCAAGGTGAGTATTTCTGCAGTTCAATAAAGATTGGAGTAGGCCTCCAAGATTCCTCAAATACGAATCGTGGTTCCCGTTTGGTATTTAGGTATGATAAGGTAGCCCAGGGCAGGTTTCATCAGACTAATGTTCAGGTTTTCTGTAAGAAATTAAGCTGTAGTTGGCTTTGGCAAATATCATAGAGTCTGGAAGTGTTGCTGGGCTGTGATATTGCCTTGTGCTAACTGGTTTAGAAGAGCACAGGTTTATAGGGTATCTGTTGAAAAGAGATGTGACCAAAAGGAGGCAAGTTTACCATTTGGGATTATCACCTCAGCTCAAGCAGTTCATCTGAAGGAAGGGATGTGTACCGCTTTTTAGAATTCAATTTATTTCTCATTGAAACTTGTCCAATACTCTCCTGGATCCTTCTTGCTTCAGTTCATTGTCTACAGCACTCATGCAGTGCTAACACCTGATCTGAGCTATCCTAATGTTTCCACAAAAGTACTCTTCAGCTCTTGTTTACAGAAAAGAACTTCCTGAGGGAGTTGAAAGCCTGGTTCTCAGCCTTGAATCAATACAGCGAGTCATTCAGGTCTGATGGAGATCCTCTTGAGGATGAAAGCTAAACTAATTTGTCTTCAGCAATATAATAGTTCTGAATGATGCTAGGAAGCACTCCAGCCTCACTGCCAAGCTGTCCCGTAAGAACATGCTGTTTCTGCTGGACAACCTTTTTAATCTTTGCACATCTCTCACATAGCTGCAGAATATAAGATCCAAGATCCACCTTATCTTTTTGAGGTGATGAGAAAAATGCTGGCCTGAGACTCCCAAAATGAAACTTTGTATAAGAACTGCTATAGTAAGTGTGCTACTTGTGCATAAAACAGGTTTAGTGTTCGAAACACAGGAGCAACACCTTGTCCAGAGAAAATAGCACACTTTGGATCTCTTCAAATGCTGAAGTACAGAAGGCAGAAGTCATCATGCAAAATGTAGGGACTGTTGAGATATCATGTACTGCCATGTATTGCACAGAGGACTTCCCTGTTTACTTGGCTTTGATGCCAGAGATCATAGAACCTAGTCTGACTGTGGTGTTAAGAGTATCCACTACCTAAAAATACATACAAAGCAACACCCAAGTTCTTTGAAAGAGTAAGTGTGCAAATGAACAGGAATCTGGGAATACCATATTCAGGTGATAGTGGACCAACCTCCCCAGGGACATGGTAGAATCCCCACTGCTGGAGATCTTCAATATGCAGTGAGACAGGGTGCTAGATAATCTCATCTAGGCTCCCTGTCCCGTGACAGGTGGGGACAGATGATCTTTCAAAGTCCTTTCCAACTCATGCCATTGTGTGATTCTGTGAATGCATTTTTAGATTCGTTCCTGAGACAGAAGGTAGAGAGTTTTACGAGGTTCAGAGAGATACAGTCCATTGAAAACTGGTGTTAGCATGCAGCAGGGCCCTTTCAGCTGCAGAAATACGTTTTTGGGTTTTTTTGCTATTCATTTTTTTGATGTTTTGTCTGAAAACTTACGGCGTTGTTACCTGGAGTTCTTCAGTATCTGTAATGTCAGTGGAAAGAACCAGACATCAGACTTGGGTAGGGCTAGGTGGTTTTGGCACAACCTTTGCTTTGTTTGCATAAGACTTAATAAAATATCAACATGTATAACATTAAAAAGTGTGTATTAATTACAGAGGAAAGGGAAATGGGGTGTTATTAAGTGCTTGAGTGTCAAATGACAAGTCTGTGACTGAAGCTGCAGTCTTCAGAGAAATCTTTCAGAACTGTGGCTTTGTTTTTAAAGAAGCTTCTTGCACAGGGAGGGATTCAGGTGGCTTCAGCCAGTCCTCACCGAGTGAAGATTCGGACTTTCCCTTGTTCTTTCTACTTTTGCATTTGGCTAAGAGATCAACATATCAGAGTCCTCATTAAGATGCCATAGTCCTACTAGATCAGCAGAATCACATGAGCCTAGAGCAATTCCTCCAGTGCTCAAAGCAAACTAAGGCTAAAGCTTCAGAGATGACCTGTAGGTTAGTGCATAGAGTGCTGTTGCAAGCAGGATTTTCAAATGTTTCCTGCCATGTGCCAGATGCAGTTTTGAATGTTCTCAGCTTTAGGTTTGTGGAAGCTTTGGGCTTTAGTTTATTTCCCAGTATCAAAATGTGTTCGTCTGTATTCTTCTTTGTCCAAAGGATGTATTAGTTCTTCTCAAAAGAATTAACTTAATTTTCTTATTCCAGGATGATCCAAGCTCTGTGTTATCTGGTTCATAGTGTAGAAAGCAGAAGTTAACCTGCTCTTCATTCTGTAGCTGACAAGTTAAAACTTCTTTTAGGGTTCAGCTTCAGTATGGAGTTCTAGAAAATGGTAGTAGGCATTTGGTGGGAGGATATTTGAAGAGACTGCTTAGGTCTCTGCAGTATTTAGTCATCACTTTAGTTTTTCCCTACTAATTCTGACTATCTAGGATTCTGGTTCGCTCCGTAAATGAAAGCTTTTGACAGTTCATATAGTGTATGAAAAAAATACTGTAATTGGATGTCCAATTTTTACATGTCAGTACAATTCCCAAAGCAAAGGTATTCTCTTCCTTTCTTTAATATGTATTTTGACTTTGTTACTGCTAGTATTTTGTATTAATATTCAGAATTAATCCGTATTGCCATTTGTGCTGATGGCAAAATGCAGAAAGAACTTTGTAAGGCGACTTAGAAAAGATTTCAGCCTGAGCGACAGGTTAAAAGATGAGTATATTTTTGGTACTTCCCTAACTTCATCCAGGATTTCATTTCATTCATCCATCTGATCTATCTGGAATGAATGCAGTGAACTTGATTAAAGGGAAAAAGGCTTATAATTGTGCCTCAGCATGCTGGCAGATCTGATGATGTTTCTGCATCATTTAGGTCCTGCAATTTTAGTCTCTCACTGTGAAGCAGAGGATGAAGCATCATTCATATAACTGTGTAAATATGTTAATAAAAATAGCTTTAAAAAAAGAAAAAAAAAAGCTTTGCTATAAATAGTGTTTCTTTTTTCTTATCTTTAAATAAAAACCAAGGTGTGACTATAAAAATTTACCTATAGGTTGATTTATTGGCTGAATTAGAAAACAGTTGTTACATATCTGCTATGTAGGTCCTAGAACTCACAGCTTGTCAAAATCAGTTTGAAGTTTTTCCCTGAATTCAGTGAGATACAAAGAGCAGTGTGATATAATGAGAAGCTTCATATTGAAACCAATTGTAAAAATATTAAAATTGATCTGTTTTTGAAAAATGTAATCAAGAAAGAATGCTATGGAGTAGTCAGGGGAGAGCACATTACCAGCAGTTGTCCTTTCAGTCCTTAAGCTTCTGGAGTAAAAACTGGAGTCTTTCAAACATATTATTTTGGGCTGTATTTTTTTATGTTTTTTTCTGGTCTACTAGTAGACAAATTGTGTAAAGACTCAGAAGTATTTTCAGTTGAGCTGTTTGAATTCTTACTGTTGCACAGACAGGTATGGTGCGCTGTGATACAGCTGTGGGAACCCCCGACTACATATCACCTGAAGTTTTGAAGTCACAAGGGGGTGATGGTTATTATGGACGGGAATGTGACTGGTGGTCTGTAGGAGTTTTCCTTTTTGAGATGCTAGTTGGTAAGTGGTATTTCTTTTGCTCATCAGATTATCGTTGAGTCTTAACTGTGCCCTCAGATGTACTTTACTGCAGGGGGTTAGTTGTACTTCACTGTCTAACAGCTTCTGACTTTTGGGTGATGCTGTTGCTTCATTCCTGTTAGCTTTGCTCTCTGGCTGCTTTTTACTCTTAGGCTGCGACAGCTGTTTGCCTGCTTGCTTAGTGATTAGTTCCCTGACTCGGTTCAGCTTAAAACTAATTCTTAGAATAGTTTTAACTGGGGTCAGCACCTCACCATCTCATGAACATTTGTGCCACCTCAGGGGCAGTACTGAGTTTTCAGCAATAAAGAGATGGAAAAGGAGTAGGAAGGGCACAACTGCCCTTCTCTCTTTCTCTTCTTTTTTTACCCCAGCACTACCAATGGCTTCTATTAGGTGAAAACAACTGTGAAAGTATGGCTTGATTCTTTCTTTTATGCTTGAGTCAGGATTTTCCAGTAAAATACACTGGACTGCTATGGCAACGAACATTGAATCTGTTAAGCAGATGAGTCATCTGCATCTTAAAATGCAGTGAGGATCAGTATTATAGTCTGGTAGCAAAACACTGATTATAGAAGGATGGAAACGAGCATATAATTATTAAAAATCCAAATCAGCATGTTCTGGGAATATTGCAGATTTGATGTATCTGGTATCTTGAGCCATGAAAGATATTTGGATGTATTACAGAATCTGTGTCTTTCAGAATTAAGGCATTTTGACTTACAAAAAGCATGTTTTAGAATTAATAGTCTCTCATAAACAATTTTAGCAATAAATAAAGTTCTTCTGTTATTAAATATTTGACATAGCTGTCCAGAATGTTTTGTCAGTCCCTTATTTTTTAACCCTTCCTTTTATCTGAAGGAGGATTCTCCCCTTTTTATCCTTCTAAGGAAAACATTTTTTTTAAAACAAAAGCTTACTTAGTTTATTCATATCCTCCACATTTCTAGAAAGTATATATATTTTTTATGTTTGCGTATCAGATTCTGCCTATGATCTTCTAAAACATTATGCTTTAAAGAAAGCACAGAAAGCATCCTGTTGTTATGGTTTTAGTAAAGACAGTACTAATGAAAATGGTACTGCTTTTTATTGTGCATTTAATAAAAAGCTGAAGTGTTGGTCACAGGATGAATCATAACATTAATTCAGGGATTTAGGATAGTTCTGAAGTGTGTCCTAAAAAAAAGCTGTTTCTGAGACTAAAGACAATTGAGAAGGGGAAAGTTTGGAATGAGGGAGGCAGCAGTAAATATCAGTGATCCCCTCCTCCAGTGTACTAGTGTAGCAAGCAAATGAATTCACTAGAAATATAGACGTTTTAATTCAAGCTGGTGTGTCCTAATGTCTTCTTTTGCCATGAAATGACAGAAAGAGACTAAAGGTAGGATTCTTGCATTTAGCTTTCAAAAAGACTATAAATGTGTTTTGTCCAATTGTCTGTTTATACATTTTTTCACATGCTTAGCTTTCCACATTTTCAGTACCTTGTTGGAAGCATGGCGTCAGTGTGCTCACTGCCCTCCCAGGTGATCCCTACCTGCACACAGCACACAGGATGGAGGAAAGAGCCTAGCTCATGCGATTGATTGATTGTTCACCTTCCTCATTAAACCTGCAGATTAGTTGTGAGAAAGCATCTATGTAAAAGTTGCAGCCTCTTGATTACTGACTTGAACCATTTGTATATTCAGAATGTTATCAGTTAACTTGAATGTCAGGTTTTTTTGTCACTGCTGGTTCTTTTCAGTTGTCCCAGTTTTACCTATCTTAAGGATATTCCAAAGAAAGTAGACTTAACTGAAGTCAATACTGCAAATCTGGGGTTTGGGTGAGTGAAGAAAGTCTGTGATTTTAAATGCACCATTCCTACTGTAGGCACCCAAGCTAATGTAATTTGTCAGACAACAAGATTTATTAATATGGGATTAACAGTGCAGTAACACACTTTGAAGGCTCCTGCTCAGAGCTGACTTGCCTTAGGCAGTTCCAGGGGTAGTCAGAGTAGACCTACATGCCTCTGAACCAGTCTTTGGAGAGCTTTGGTGGAGTCTTTAGAACAAATATGCATTAGCAAATCTTTAATGAGTTTCAGTCCATTATTCCCATGGAAGCACTTAAAGATGGGGATTTTTCTGGATGTCAGCCATTATATAAATTAGAAACCACAGTGATAGTTTTCAGGTAGAATGAAAGATGTAGTTCACTGGGTAAAATTTTGGTAGTGGCATGCAGGATGGGAAATGATACAGTTTTGTCACACAGGCATTTTAGAGAAGGAATATTTTAGTAGTATACATTACTTTGTACCTTGTGTTCCCTTTACTGTTCGTGATTTTTTAATAAAACACTATTTTGGTAAAAGTGCTTATAGACTTCCCTTTATGTATTTTGTCTTTTTCAACTTGCATGACTTAAACGTGACTCAAGATCACAATCCATTTACTTTTCAGGTGATACTCCTTTTTATGCAGATTCACTAGTAGGAACGTACAGTAAAATTATGGATCATAAGAACTCATTGCATTTCCCAGATGATGTAGAAATCTCTAAGCATGCAAAGAACCTTATCTGTGCCTTTTTAACTGATAGGTAAGTGTATGTATTATTCTGGTACTGGTTTTATTTTGGATGGTATTAGTATATGTATATTGTAAAAATTAATTTCTTCCATAACTTCTTCTAATCTCTGTTCAGATCTCTTCTACAAAGTCTCCTACGCTCTAGTTTTTCTTTTGGAGTGTTTTTTCCAGGTATTGTATTTTATTTCCATGAGCAGTTCTGACAGCTTCTGTTAACAACACAGTTCATGCCAGACAAATCCTTCTAATTGTGGTGTATGATACATAACAGACTTGTAAGGTTGAAAGTGATTTGTAAGATCCAGGCAGGGACCAAATTGTTGTGCCCCCTGTTTAAGCAGGTGTTACTTTAAAAAAGGCAAATATTTTTGTGAAAACAAGCATGTGTATACTTAATTTAAGGTTTCTTAGAATGTTTGAACTTTTTTTCGTTTGCTTTGTGTTGCATTGACAAGTATAGCAAGTATAAGAAACCAGCAACAATATTGTTTTGGCTGTAAATAAATCCTAGAGGACTCCCTTTGTAGAGCTGAGACATTTATTGATATTAAGCTGTGTAAGCTTTTTCTTCATGTAAACATTTACATTCTTATTAATTCCAGAAAGCAGAGGTCATCTTCATTTACTCTCATTTAAAAGAACGTCACTGTAGGTCCATGGTTAACTCCAGATTGATGATGCATTCTTATGCTTTCCTGTGGCCACCTGAACTTGGCTACAGCAGAGCAGCTAGTCTTTATAGAATGAGGGATTGGGGAAAAAACTACCCTCTAATGTTTTTTTTGCATTCAAGGAGGGATTGTTTTCTCTGTTGAGCAAGGTCACGGTTGCTCAGGAAGGATATGCTCTAACAGTGTTTTTCACCCTTAGTAGCTGAAGGGTAGAGAGCAAATACGAGTAGAATTTAATAATGTAAATGTGGCGAGGTGTACTTCCACTACGTGTGTCTGTCTTCCTGTTTATATTAATACAGTGCTCAAGTGATTTATTTGAAACAGATGCCTTCTTTCAGTGTGCGCGATCGCTGCTGAAGCACTTAAAGAATGAATAAGCATCGACCCTATGATTTATTAGTACTTCTACACACATTGTTTTTATGTCCTGTTTTTGTAGATAGGTTTAAGAGACACTTTTGGTCAAACTAAAAGTTTCTTGTTGCACTTAAGATTTACTTCACTGCAAATATCAGCAAAAGATGTGTCAGGGTTAGTTATGGGGCAGAGGATGGAATTCTTAAGATTTTTGTTTGAGTCCAGCTTTGAATAACTGTTCTGTGCAGTAAGTTAGACCTTCCTTCACTTGCGTCTTAAGGTCTGTCATGTGGTTTGGCAGACATGAAACTTCTGCGGTTTTTTTTCCCCTCAGGGGTGTTGGGGTTTTGTTTGTGTTCTTAGTTTTTTCTTAGCTTTTGCTTCAGTGCTCTCTTTCTTGCTTTACTCCCCACGTGGCAGACTCCAAATCTGGACATTTTAGCAGTTGTAGGGAGTGTGCATGCTAAGAAACAATTTATATGAGAAACTACAGATCAGTGGTTGGTGGTTTTTGATTTGTTTTTAATTGGTTGAATTTTGTCAGCCATTAATGTGGTTAACACAGACAGTCTTTACTGAAAGTTTCTTTGCTGCTTATGCAGAAGTCTGAATTTAAATAACAAAAAACAAGTGCTGTTTTCCCTAACGTGAATTTTGCCTTAATTGCTGTGTTTAGGGATGTGAGACTTGGGAGAAATGGGGTAGAAGAAATAAAGCATCACCCTTTCTTCAAGAGTGATCAGTGGAACTGGGACAACATTCGAGAGAGTAAGTAATTTAGCTTTAAAGTTTTATTTTTATTCATTATTTATTCATTATTTGCAATAGTAGAAATGAAAACAAAACCAACTTTAGGCTGTATAAATTAAGTATTTTCAGTTTACCAAGAATCTAGCTCAAACTTTCGTATTTATCATTTGTATTATAAAACCTCTTATCAGTAAGGGTTAGTAAATACACGTTTTCCTGCTGGAATTATCCTCACTTTTATCATGTATTTAATGTATCTGTTTCTGTTTTGAATGACAGAACTGTATGTTTCAGAATTCCAACTAAAAAAAAAAAGCATGTTTCTTTGTGGCTTTTGATGCTTTGATTTGTTTGTTTTGGGTTGTTCTTTTTTTGCGGGGGGTGGTGTTGGGGTTTTTTGGGGGTTGGTTTGGGGATTTTTCAATCTTCTGATAGTTAAGACAGTAGTTCAGCAGCAGTCTTGGCAGTTCTGCTGCTTTCCTTTTAAGCATTTTGAGCTTGATAGCTTTAGAGAGAAAAATGAGTGTGCCAGTTCAGATTATGAGCTTGATCATAACTTCTAAAGTGATGTATTTACTAAAGCTTCTTAAAATGATTAGTGTATTTAATATTGTATTCTTTAATGTGATTACCTTAGCAAATGCATTTTGTGCCTTAGATAATATGTGCATTAGGCAACCAATGTAAAAATAGTTTCTCCAGAAAAAAATGTTCACAGTAGTATTTACAGATCAACTGCATGGTTAATAAGTACTCAACTCTCAGGACACATTTATAATATAGTCTTTTTGACATTATATATTATGTATATAGCAAGTGGCTGAATCTTGGAGTGAAGCTGATCTTTTCTCTCCTTTTCATAGCTGCTGCTCCTGTTGTTCCTGAGCTTAGCAGTGATATAGATAGCAGTAATTTTGATGACATTGAGGACGACAAGGGAGATGTGGAAACCTTTCCGATCCCCAAAGCCTTCGTGGGAAACCAGCTGCCTTTTATAGGATTTACCTACTATAGAGACAATTTGTATGTGATACTTTATTATGCATTTGTAGAAACAGACCTGCAGATTTGTCTTATATCCTATTCTTTGTTTCACTCTAGATACATAGTTTATTCATTGCATTGTATTCTTGTCCAGTTGTGAAGATACAAAATGCAGAGATGAAGCAGAAGATATCATTTGCTTCTATTTTGATTATTTTTATAAACCTGAGTAAACACAGCAGTTTTTTCTTTATTCACAAAATTCTATAGTTTCTTAAAGTCTTTTAGGCTTAAGATCCTGATAGATTTGTAATTTAGTTCTAAAATGGCTTTTTATTAGTAGCTTTAGTAAAAAGTTTACACAAGATAATATCTTGCTAGGACTCAACTTGAATAGTTAAGAAATAGCTGTCTTAATTAAAAAATTATGCCGTGGATTTGAAAGCTTATGTTATACTTCACTTAAGAAAAGTTTCAAATCAGAAAGATGCACTCACACTGAGATAAAACAAGCTTCTTTCTGAGAGCAGCATTGGGCAAATTAAGACTTGAGAGAACTGATTAAAATGAGTTGATTGGCAAGGCTTCCAGAGTTGTTCAAAACTTGAATAAGAGCTGGAGGGATTTGTTTTTGTTTTTGACAGGTTGCTAAGTGACTCTTCTCAGTCTTGCAGAGAAAATGAATCTGTGCAATCTAGTAAAAATGAGGTTAGTGCCTTTTTTTTTGTAAGTATTGATGATATGATGTTTGTTAAGGCTGTTAAGAAAAGATGAAGTCTAAAATACATTTTCCAAGAATTTTTTTTTTTGGGGGGATGGATGTTTGGTTTTTAATGATTCTTAATAAAAATGGTATTTTCTATTTACAGGACAACAAGGAGGTAAGTATATTATTTCAATTTTGAAAGGAATAACATTGTTCCTACATAATTTATGTGAATATGAAATAGCTTAAATGTCTATTCACTAGTTGTATTTTGAAACAGTTATGCTCAAGTATTAAAGTACTATAGTATAAAGGTGTATGAATACAGATTTTTTTTGTCACATTCTTTTGGCATCTCGGATTTGTTTGGAAAACAAACATGTAAGGCTTTGTTTGCCACGAACAGCATCACTCTTGGGAACGTTGTGAATTTTGGCTCCACACTTGCCTGAGTGATTCATAACTGATTTGTTCAGAGTTAGGAAAAGTAAATTGTCACATGCAATGACAAAAAATTGTTTAAATCATGCTCTCAGTTGAAGTAACTGTATGGAGCATGTTTATCTGGGTTTTGAAGATGGATAATTGCATTTAAATTTGCAGATAACAGGAGAATGCTGTGGAATTTTCCTGTACCTATGTCATTATGTTACTTTTGTATTATTCAAATGTAGATAGTATATTGTTAACAATTCTTAAAATTAAAACTCCTTTTCAAAGTTTAAAAAATAAGTAAAGGAAATGAATGTATTGACCAGCATAAATTTAAATGCAAATGTTTGCTAGACTCCATTTCTTCCTGTCATTGCTGAATAGATAAATAGTTTTAGGCATTGCTGAGCAGATGAATAATCTTAGAAACACGTAGTGTGACATCTGTGATACTTGCTTTATGTTGTAGTAGAAAACGAGGGGGTTTTTTAGAACATTTGGCATTTACCTTCTGTCAGTTTTTCTCACTTGTTTTCTCAAATGATGAATTTCTGGTTTTGATGTCCCTTTCAGTGTCCCTGTTCTGGGACTCTTCTAATTGTAACAATTGTAAAGTGTTCAGAAAACCACATTTTTATACTTCATGTTTGGGGTTAGGGGAGGAGGGGAGATGGAGGAAAATAAATGCACTCGAAAGCTGAAGACATGAGACAAATCCAAAATTAATTATTTATAACTTATTTCATAAATATCTGGGTACTTGACTCCAAATTTTTAAAATATTTTAGTAAGCAAACCAAAGCATTCCTAAGCCTGAAAAGTGTGTGTTCACTTCTATATGTATTAGACTAAGAAACTGTTCTTCATGCGAGGTCATTGAACATGCTTAGTAATAGTCGCTGGATATTGTCCAACTTGGTCATGTGCCCCCCTTTTTGTTTTGTAATTTCACTTAGAAAAAACTATCCCCAGAATTCTGCGGCAGTGCAAAGTCTCTGTCTATAGAGAAAGAGTACAGCAAAGGGCCAGTAACAACATTCTTTGCCAGTGGACAATTTATGAGTGACA
>JAVHNF010070744.1:4021-18454 GCA_034783455.1 Micropsitta finschii | reverse complement strand
GCAGCTTTAGAAGAGGGCGCTGAAAGTAATGGCAGTCTTCCAGTTAGTGCCTTTGAGATATCACTTGATTTTAAGATTAAAGAAACTCTACTCCAGTGGAATTACTAATAACTGTTAGCCAAATATTGCTATTTCTGAGTAGAAGACGAACGGATTGCACCCTTGTTCCCTAGGACTTTAATGGAGCTGTGCCAATTGCAGATCAATTTAAGATCTGTCGCATCCTTTTAGTTTTGCTTTGTTCCTTTGCAGTGTGGAAGCAATGTTAATTTACATCATTTATGCTCTATTAAGTTGAAATGCCGTATACATTCTCATGCTGGTGTGTTTGTAGCAGAGGACAAAAAGCCAAGCAGTTTGAGTTTTAATCTTACCTGGTTCCCGCTTAGATTTGCGTGGCTCAGTTGTCCAAAGTGTGTGTTTGTTTAGCTATAAATAAGATAAGGCTGATGTGATGACTGTAAATGCATTTTGACAGCTTCAAACAGAAGTTGCCAGTGTCGTTTCAAGTATTGTCAGTTTGCAGTTCAGGGACCCATTCCCAAAATGAAAATCTCTACTGCAAATTCCAGACTTGTGCCAAGCAATTATACCGAAGGATTTTACAAGCCACACCAGTTAAGCAGTAACATATAGTGAATTCGTGAGCTTCTGCTATGTGGAGTCAGACCTGGGCAGCAGTTTTAGCCTGCTTTCTGAGCCTGGAGTAGGTTACCAACCTAGAAGTAGCTTCCATGTTGTGCTGCCCAAGCGCTGTATTCGGAATAGTGTATTTTACAGATTAACTAGAATAAATATCAATAAATATCATTACAGAATATGCTACATTAAATACTGAATTTCTGAATGCCTGCCCATGAGAGTCGTAAACTCTCCAGAAACCCTTGGATTGCAGTTGGTAGCTTATAGCTGGTATTGGTTGCTGATTTCTTTGTGCAAACAGAAGTATATTGCCTGCGGCAGTGAAGAAATGTAGACAACAAAGCAAGAGTAAGAGCAGAAGAGGATGCTGATTGCGTATAGCAGTCAGGATTTTAGTCTGGAATTATCCTGAATCACAAATATCAGCCATGAATTTTAGTTGGAGGCTGTTTTTACTGCTAACGTAGCAGATGATATAAAAGCTAGGCAGGCTCTTCTGGCCTGTGTGTTTAGAAGTGTAAAATCATAACACTCATTTCTGAAGCCAGACTTATGAAGTTCCCTAAAATGCTGAATTTGGCCTGCATGGTTCCAATCAGAGCAGTTCGAGCAGTTCCCTTTCCTTTGCCTTAGGTCAAGCCAGGGTGACGGGGGATACATTTTAGAGGCAGTATGCAGGAGGAACATATACCAGCCTGCTTGTCTGTTAACCAAATTTAAGCACATACCTCCCAAGTACCTCTTTGAAATATTACTCTCAATTTAGCTCTTTGCTGCAGGTGTCAAGCAACAAATTTCAGATCCCGCTTGTGCTGACATTTGCTCTTGGGGAGAAGGAAATTAGATTTCTACTAGTCTGAAACCAGAAACAAATGTTAGAACTGAGAGCAGTTTGTTTGAGCTGTAAGTTGTAAGGCTGCAAAAATAATGAAGTTGGTAGCTGAAGCTGCTTTTTGCCCTTCTATGCAGGAAAGCTGAAGTGATTCCTAGTTTATTTTCAGGTTTTCTTTTATTTCTTCTTTTCTAATGTGTAAGATAAAAGGAGGGACTTCGCTGATTGTAATCCTTCACTTCAGAACCGCCTGGTCTTTCCACGTTCACATCCAGCTGACAGGGGAGTAGATTCTTCTTCGTTTCCATGCAGCTCAGCACAGAGGCTGAAGAGAAGCTTTTCCCAGGTTTGCATGGCCAAAGTGCATTACAAGTTGAGTTCGTTTTGGTGCCTGAAGAGAAGCAAAGAAACCACGGCTATACAGAAAAGCTGCCCCATGAATTGAGGAAATAGGGGCAATGCATGTCACATCAGTGAGTCCTGACCTGAGGAGAAGGCTCTTTCAGGGACACACGTGCCTCACAAACGCATCCCTATAGAGGAGAGGGTTCAAAGCATGCTAGGACTCCCACTCTCTTCACCTGCAATGGGAACAGCTCAGCTTATCTAAGCAAAGGAAGCCACAAGCGTGCCAGCCTTCTAGCTGTGGCAAGCAAGAGCATCTCACAGGTGTCCTCTGCATATGCTGGAGCTGCACTGTGTACGTTAGAAGGATTGGGACCATACTTTCCACTTTAAAGAACAGCTCTTTGCTGTGTTTATTGATGTTCCTAGTTTAAGTACTGAGCCATCTGCCAGGTATGGCATAAAGATTTTGACAACAATATGTTATGAATTACAAGTTCTCTTCATCGATCATGTCCAAACCGATGCTATAGGTTTCTAAAACCAGAGGAATGGGGAGGAATAGGTCCTGCTTGCATTTTATGGGAAAGAAAAAAGAAAAGGAACAAAACTAGAGAAAATGTTAGAAACCCCTGTCTCATCTGCACACAGGTCTTTTAAAGCAGTGTTAAGTTTCACAATTACTGTTTCTGAGGATAATTGTTCCATCCAGCTTGTGCTTGTCAGGTTGGAATTAGTCTGCAATTTGTTGAAAGTTTTGACCCAAGGATGGGGTTTTTGTCTGTTATTTGACCTACAGGGGTATACACGTTGGAAATCTTTTTAGCCTATAGGTAAAAATACTTCTCATCACCTCATCCTGGGGGCTGATTTTCATAAATACACATTAAATACACATTTCTGCCAGGAGATTTAAATACCCCGTTTGTCTTCTCCCACTGAAATTCATTACAGTAAATTTTCAGTAAAATACACAGCATAATATATGTTTTGTTTTTTTTCAGTAGCTACTGTAATTAGTCCCCAGCCACAGGCTTAGAGCAGACGATTAGAGAGAGCATAAGTAACGAATCTGTAAATATTCTTTAACTGTTGGGAGAAGGCTTTTCTTTGTTTTCCAGCAGACATTTCTGTGGTACCAAATGATGACAGAATTTGCTGGGCTTAGCCAGCAAACAAATTTGACATGTCTCTTCAGAGATGCTGCCCTGGATATTGCTTGTGCTGTTTCTGTTTGCAAATCCTGCAGCGGTATCATTTCTTGAGACCGTCAAAAATCAGTGCTTTGACTCTTGAACTTAAATGTATCTTTAGAAGTAACAGATCTCTAATGGAGCTTTCCTCTTTTGGGTCAACAAAAGCTAGAACTTTAAAAAGCCAAAAACCCAAAAGACACAACCCACCCCCAACCCCCAGCATACTTTAACCAGTTTGGATTTGGTATTATGGTTTCTTATCGGCATTGGAGGCTGATGTCTACATCCTCACACGGTGACTGGCTTAGCCTTTATGGTCCATATGATGACCAGGATTTCCCAGAATATATAGGACAAACTGGGAAATGCAGTACCAATAAGCAGAGAGGTTTTTTTTCTCTGCCTAGTTTGTTTTAATGGACTGAATTCTGTTGTGGAGTCTGGTTCATGACTGCCATCAAAATCTCCAGCAGCTTAGGAAAAATAATCAAATGCATGGAGGGAAGCAGCTTGTTAGTACCAGAGCTTCTGAAGGCAGATCAGATCAATGCTTTGAAATAATTCAGGCTCTTTTGAATATCTCAGATTGATGCATTCATTATCAGGTAAAATTACGCTGGTCCTCAGAGGTGATGCAGTAGGAGAGGACAGGGGAATTTCTGCTCTTTGAAAACTTCCCCAATTTCCCATGGCCCCTGAAGGTGCTGAGCTGTGCTCAGCAGCACCAAAGGTGTCTTTAGGTCCCCATACTTCTGCCCTGTGCTTTTAGGGCTGGAGCACTTCACATCCCCTCTGTGCATCACAGCTTTTTAAATGTATGCTGATGCTCCTTCTGTGCTCCAGAGAGACCTCAGACCAGATTGCACGTTTGGACTTGTGTGTTTCAACAGGATGGTTCCCTCTGCAATGAAATTGTGGCATCAGGACTTTTTCCCTTGTTACATTCTAAAAGAACAATGTATAAAATATCTTTCCCTCTTCCTCCGGCCTTATGGTGACTTTTACAGGGACTGTCGTCTATAAATAAGGAATTGTCTTACTTTAATGTAATACCTAACCTCCAGAAGGGAAGTTCGCTGGCCTCTTGAAAATGGACGCTAAAGTAGTTTTGGCCTTTCGGCCCAGTGCATACATATTATCACCACTGTAAAAGATATATACATGCACAAAAAACCCCCCCACGTTTTTGTTGTTTTTAATGTATTTTCAGTACCTTATGATTATGGATGACTTCATGTCAAATGTCACAGACTTGTTTATAAGTAAAATATTGTGAGCCATCTAAGAAACTGCAGAAGGGTGGTATGGGATGCTTTTGAACAGAGACACTAATGTGATGACTAAATGAGATGATGAGCCCAATAGCTCATTGCTGTGCTACCAGCCAGTATCACAGTGGAGGTGCAAACAGGTAGGAGGTGTTCATGCATCCAGACCTGCAAAAGCACCCTGACCCATAGACTGGCACTGGCATCAAAATAACTCTTCAAGTTACTTCACAGCTCTAACACTACTGTAAGGAGCATACTGGTCTCCAGTCAGTTAAACCCTGGGGTTTAATCCTCTTCTGTGGGCTCTCTGTGTGTTCCTCCAGACCAGTTCACTCTTGTCCCTTTTACCTGATGTTCTTCTCTCCAACATCCCCACTGTGGGGCATCGCCACTTGGCTTTCCTGATAGCAACGTGGAGCCACATCTGCCTGTGGTTGATCATGCCAGGCACTAATGAGGCTTAGCTAGCAGGACATCTGAAACGGGACATTAAGGTCATCTTAAAACCCTCCCATTGTGCCTTGCTGAGAAGAGTGGTGGCAGAAAATATTGCTTAGGTGCCTTTCTGGTATAAGGGAACAATAGCACTGAAAAGGCTGCTGACCAGCATCAGGAGATTAATGAGTCCTTGGTGGAGAACTTGGATATAAATCTGTTTATAGGGCAAGTGAGGCAGAACTAGCCAGCTGCACATGGAAACAAGCTGGGGCAGAGGTACAAAAATATCCCGCTCGTAGGAAGACCACAGATGGAAGATGACTGTTAAGCCTTTTGAGGTAAATGGAGATATTAACAGTACTTCACATGATAAAACTAGCCAACGCACTGTGACCTTCTTGCTTCAAAAGGGGAAGGGAGGATGAGACAGTGGTAGGATCACAGCTTGGGTGAGTGGGGAGTTAACAGGGCTTCAGTGGATGGAGCTTAGAAGTTGGAAGTTAGAAAGGATTAAACATAGTAACCCTAAAGGATTTAGGAGCATTGCTTCTTCTTTCAAGGAGACTCTGGAGCTAAAAATAAGAAGGGATAGGTGAAAAGTAAAGTTGAATGAGGAAGAAATTGTGCATACGCCAGCCCATTGCACATGTGACTGTGCTGTGCTGAACATACCATGTGTTTTGGGGCCCCACCAAGGAGAAAAAGGTGTTAATCTAGACATATGTGGATCGTATGGACTGTGCATAGCAAGGAACAGAACACTTCTTCTTATAATTAGTGCTACTTAATATGTAAATTTATTCACAGAGCCAAAAATATTGTGAATATATTTTAAGTTGATACTTTAAAAATAGGCTGAATGAAGTAAGGAAAATGTAATGTCAGTGTACTGATGTATGCGTACTCATTACAGAAACATGTATTTTCATCAGAGGCTCTGGGACAACTCAGTACCTCAAATAGATACACAGACCTTCAGCATGGCGTTTCATCTGTGGTTTTACTTCTTTCCCCTCAGCTACTTAAAGCCCATTAAAAATCATGCTCATTAGAGTGTCACTTGACAACACATCAAGTGGTTGGCTTCTAACAATGGTATTTTAGTGAAAGCTGGAGTATATATTTAATTTAAATGAATACTGCAAAGTTGTTAAGATTATTTTATGAATACTTCTCAGCAAAGCGACACAGCTGGGGGGAGGAAATCTGACACATAAGTGTTAGTGTCTGAAAATTATACAGAATTATTTAGCCCATTAACTTGTTAACCAGGTGCTCCTTGCACTTAGCCTTATTTTCTAAACTCAGGCTATGCCTAATATTTACTTGCAGGTAATGAGGTAATGTTGTTAGATGTAGAGGACACCTAATTCTTTCTTGGACTTCTTCCATTTTCAGGCTTTGGCAGTCTAACAGCTTGTCAGAGAGAGACATCAAGGAATGTGATTGTTATTGGAGATGGCTAAAAATGTTACAGTGTTTTTGTGCTGAAGATAGGGGGATTCGTCTCATTTAAAGTTTGTGGAAGGTATCTCATTTTCTTGATTAAAAGCAAAAGTCTTTGGAAAATGCAGGCTCCCTTCCCTCCCAGCCCTTCGATGCCCCTGGTTTGGGGGCAGAGAGTTTGGGGCTGAGAAATTTTCACTTGGGATTTATGGGGAAACATAAACCTTCCTGAAAAACGAAAACACCCAACAACTCTGTCTGCCCTCACGTACATTTTCCTTCATTACCGTAACCAAGCACCCAGGGAAAGTTTTATGTTTCTCAGTACGAATCTGGCCTGGACTCACTTCACTTTTTTTGGTGTTTCTAAAGTACAACTTATTCTTATTTGTTCCCCTTTTCCAGTCCGTAATTGTGCTCTTTTTAGTCAAGGCTGAAGGAAGGCTCAGCACAACATCATAACTGTTCTTTTCATCAGTACAGCCCTTCTTCTGGCACACTGTGCTGCCTTTCCAAAAATACAGCTCGATTATGCTCCCCTTATGTGCATCGAATAGGCCTTTCCTTTGTGTGCAGCCTGAGCCCTGTAAACATGGACACTGCAGGAGTCCCTTTAATAAATTAGCTGTTAGCACATTCAAAACTTTTAAACGATGGGGTGTTTTTCTGCAGTGAGGGAGGAATTTTCATCAGATCAGAAGTTGTTCTCATCATGCTGTGAGTTACAGCTCAGGGAACTGCCACCAGGGTTATTAGCAGCAGCTCCATAGCATGCCAGGGGAACCTGGAGATCAATGTTTAACCCTTACACTGCCCTTGTTTTCCTAATTGGTCAGCCAAAAGGCTGCAGGAGAAATCCATACATAAGCACTGTGCTGAGAGTCAAAGTGTTTTCTCTAATAATGGAGGTCTGCATTCAGAAATAATTAGTGCAACTGAGTTGCGCTATTTAGTGTGCAAGTGGTACTAAAAGCCAGACCCACAGTTCGGCTTGGATCCCCCATATCTGGTTTTATATGCTTCCCTATATTGTAGGCTTCACAAAGCAGCTGTAAACAATGTGCCTGTTGCATTCAATATGATGTAGTTGTTGGAAATAGATTCCTGCAGGATTAGAGGTGCAATCACAGTGCCTGACTCTTGAGACTCCTCTGAATAACAAGTCCTCGTATTGATTTCCCTTTATGGTGAGAAGTGAGGCGATCAGGGGAGATGGATCTAGATAAGCACATTTCTACTTGGAGGAGAACTGGTTTGGGTCTGCTGAAAATCCCATTGCTGTGGAAGAGAAAACCCCCTGTTGCTTTCCAAGCTATTAATCTGTTTGTGATTAGTTTATTAAAAATTCCTCTGCTGTTCTCGGAACACTGTCATTTATAGGGTTAACCACACAATTATCCCCTGGTATTTGCTAGCTATTTTTGTTCCCTCTTATTTATATAAACAATTTGCCATCAAAGACTAAGCGATGCATTTAGATAATGGCTTTAACAGGAGAGTCACCACTGAAATTGCTGTTTTAATACCAGCCTGAGATGACCGTTCCCAGTTAGACTCTAAGAAAAGCAGTGTCACACTATGGTAAACCTCACCAGTTTCAGAGGAAATCATGCGAATTCCAAGCAGACAGGAGTTTAGCAGCAGAAGTCAGGCACAAACCACAACTATTTCTTTGTAGAAGATCCAGCTGTGGGTTAGGTCTAACATGCCTAGGAGTGGTTGCCTCTGTAAATGGAAAACAGAAGGGGGAAAGGCTGGGTGCCTGCCTAACCTCTCTTCAAGCTAATGAGAAAATCCTTGGCCTGTGTTCAGTCAATGCTGGTGTTTTTCTTGGAAGGCGCGTTGGGCATCTTGCATGGTACATAATGCACAGTGACTGCCCAAATGTGGTTTATGAAGTGTTCTGTGTATATCTGTTCTTAGAGATTTGGGATTGTCTGTTGGGTTTATATAGTATGTGCCTTTAAAAACAGCCCTCCCCCCCAAAAAACCCAGCAGACAGCAGAGACCCAAGCAGCCTCCCAGCACATCAGCATTGGTAATTCAATACTGCCACGCCATTCCTTTGCTGTTAAATAGACAAAGGAAGTAGAAAGGACCCCACAGCTTGAAAGCTGATGCTATTTTGGTCCCTAACAAAAGCTTTGCTTTGGAACAGAAAAGATATTTGTTAAACTACTTAAGGAGTTGGTTTTCACGTGCTGAAGGCAGAGCTGACATTAAAAAGGGGGGAAAAAATAACGATGTTAAAACAAGTGTGGCGAGACATTTTTGTTCTGTCAGGAAATTAAAACAATAGTTTGGGGATGCTGATGCAGATTCGGAGCTGAAGAAGAATGCGGCCCAAGGGGCAAATCCTCCACCCTGCAAATCAGGGATGATCTTCCAGTTTAATGGGAGGTTCTGCCCTTTCCTGTTTGCAGGCTTTATGGTGAGAGAATCTGGGTTTTTCTCCTATCTTTTATTATTGATTTCACAAAATTAGAAGTCCCTTTCTAATAGAGAGGAGGCTTAAAAGCAATCAATAGTGTTTATCTTACGAGACAGTAGTTCAGACTGCAGTGGAAGGTGGTGTAATTCACCCTTTCCCTTGTTACTGATTGTCTCATTTAGTGTAGTGCTGCACAACAGCTCCAGGTTTTAATGTTGTAAATCCCTTAATTATGCACTCACCAAATGGGTTAAAAATAATGTGAAGGTGTTTGTTGGGCATTTCTGACTGTATCTGCCTCCTCTTGCACTCCTGTTCTGCTTGCTAAATCACTACAACTTAACTATGTGATTTGTATTGGAAAGATTGGTTTTTTGGTTCATTTCACTTTATTATCTTTCAGCAGAGCTGTGACATCCACTTAGATATCTTTACTGCAATTGTTTCTTGATGAGATTAGATTGCCCACCGCAGCTATATCACAATAACAGTAAGATAAAATTCAGGCCGCTTCCTTTTGATGAGCTGCTGTAACCTGGCTTCAGAGGAGGGATAAAAAATGAAAGAAAGAGAAAAGAAAAAGAATAGCACATAAAAAATGATAAAATAAAAGAATTGAAATCAAAATTGCTCTGAATTAAGGCAGATTGAACCTTTTAAATTAACACAATGTGAATAAAATGGCTCTGAATGTTATGGCGGGGTAAGAAAACATAAAAACTCCTAAACCCGGTGATTTGTATACTTGTCTCATTTCAACAGAGAGCACGTTTCAGTTCCTCTGATTGAAAATATTTTTAATAGCTACTTTCTGTTGCCAGAACATGTTTAGCAGCAGGCTCTCAAACCTGTCTGTGGCTATCGTGTTTACTGAAAATGAGTGTTTTCTTTTCAAGTTGTACTGATAATTCACCAAAGGAATCCTGTGTGCAGCACTTCCCCACTCACCACCTGGAATCATGGACTCTCAAATCAAGCAACACGCACTCACAGGAGTTTGCAGCAGGCAATGTTATTGAAGTCATTAACTTTCCAGGCAAACTTAATAGGTCAGGTTGGAACCTCGCGCAGAAAGTCCCGCAAAAGGCTTCCAAGGCCAAGGGCAGGATCCTCTCAAGATTATTTTGGGGTTTCTTGCCAGTTTCTTCTTAGTGAAGGAAGAGTTAGGGTAGTGGTAGCTTTTTGAGTGTGAGACAGCTGATTGCTGCGACGTTGCTCACTCCGTGCCTGGCAGCATTGCTGCAGTAGATCTTCCACGTCATTGATGTTATTCCTGAGTGCCATGTTACAGGCTCCAGTGGAAGAGCTCTGCAGGGAAATGAAGCCTAGAAGTACAGATCCAAATGAAAGTACATCCTGGGGCACATGGTAATAAAAAGTGCAGCAGGAATAAAGTTAATTCCCAGAGCTGTTCCTCCTGCTGCTTGAGATCCTCAGAGCCCCTTCTTGGATGTTTCAGGAGAAAATGACCCGCTCTGCAAAAAAAACACCTCCATTTTCAGCACAGTAAAGAGAAAACATCCATGCAGAGACACTTGTATACGGATCATGGCAGAAGGGATGTGACCCGTTGTTCTCTTCCACAGAGGCAGAAGTCTACAAGGGCCATCCCAGAAAGCCTGACCCATGTCCCTTCATATTCAAAGGAACCCGACTGAGTTCGGTCAGAACAGATCAGAGCCAGAGCAACCTTGCACATCATATCAGGGAGTTTCCACTCGGTCGTGTGCCTCTGCTTTGGTGGTTTTCTCATGTTCCTGCACTTCTGAAGAATGGATAATGCAGTCTACATTGTTGCCAACTCTTGTGATATTTGATGTTTTTCTTAAAGTGTGAGCTTTGAAGGCATACAAGGCACTGATCTTTTTAAGCTATTGCGTGTATGTGCTTTTAATATGTTTTAGTCTTTGTAGTTGGAAAACTGATTTGAGTTCCTAAAAGCTCAGAAATGACAAGGCAGAAGAGATGCCCACAGTTATTAATCTGTGAAATGCTGCAAGTTTTGAGCCTTTGTCATGATTTTGGATGGTTAAGGATGTAAATATGGTGTTTACAGCAACCGTATGTTTTCAGTTCTGCAAACAGAATGAGGCGCAGAGGAACCGAACGCTGTGTTAGTCCCACAGAAGCTCAATCATCTATCACTCCACTGGAATCGCTTATTAGGAGGCAGAGTTGCCTTCTAAGGAGGAAGATGCCCCCTTCATTCTGTACAGTAATCAGGAAATAATTAAAGTCTTCCTCCCCCAAGAAGGCAGCATCTTGCGATGGATCGAGGGGAGCTCAAACCATGCAACATCCCTTGGAAACTGGCATTTGTAGGAATGTCACATTTGAAATGTTATAGGGCTTCTGTTACATGTATTATAAATCCACACTGTGGAGGGTTGTAATTTAACTGTATACAGTCATTGTGCTCTGCAGCTTGGCATAAAAATCACAGCCCTGGAGCAGATATTTTTATAACAGAAAAATACGTGAGAAAATTGATTTGGCTTTGGAGAGATTTAGACGTGTTCAAGTTACCGCTCAGCACATTAGATTTACAGAAGTGAAATTTGTTGGTGAGTTACCAGATACAAGGACGTGGAGCTTTGGGTGGGTGTTACCTCATCCACAGCAAGTAATAATTTGGTTTTAAAAATAATGAATAATGCAGACACAGGAACATGCGGTGTGGATTTTAGCATGGGGCTGCTGAGCGTCAGAAGCTAAATCAGTTGGTGTCGTGTCTGAGATCAGCTCTGCAGATGCTCTGTGAGTACTTGCAGGCAAAGTCTGTAGTAATGAACCTGAATAGAGCTGCTCATCTCTGTAGGTGTTGCAGTCAGGTCCTAACTGTGTAATGGGGAAAAGTGCCACAAATTACCCCAGCTATGAGATCAAGGAGTGCCCGTCAGAGGTTGCAGGGAACTGGGAATCAGTAGGAGTTAATGAAAAGAGCTGCCTGGTAGACTCACATCTATTATGTCAGTTAGTTGAGCTGAAATGGTTTATTTACAGTATTTGCATGATAAGTGCTTTTATCCTTTCTTTAGTCCCCCCTTCCACCTACAGCAGATTAAGAGGCGGTGGAGATTATTACCTAAGTCCGTAGCTTATTATTATTGAATAATGTCTATATCTGGAATACTGACTGTACAGATTTTTAACACCAATAATTACTGAACCTGGAGAGCAACTGCATGACAGTGATGTGCCAGACGACGACTTTGCTGTTGCAAATTGCTGTAGCCCCCCGGCAGCTACACTGACTTAGAGCAGGGCCAGCCCACTCCATTCACAGCAGCCAGCTCTCCTCTGCCCTCCCTGATTTTCCCTTTTTCTGCCTAGCTAAAATGAGATAAAGATGTTGCTTTGTGAGCCGGGAAAACTGAGAGCTCACCACGGAGCCAGGCAGAAGACGAGCAGGTGCTGAGCACCGTTCCCAGCAGTTGGGCTCCCTCTTGACAAGCTCAGTGCACCCCTCACCTTGAGTGTGGGGCCCCACTGGAGTCCAGCATGGTGGCTGTGCCAAATGTAGTGCTAGTCCTGCAAGGCCACACGATGCTGGGAACCAGTATATATGATCTTGCTGTGTTTACCTTATGGATAAGATACGCAGTGTGGCAGCCCCAGGAGCAGTTTGTAAACTTCCACTGTAAACACTAAAATGTTTCATCTGTTCAAAGTCAGGTGGTTCAAATATCTCTTCTTTCTTTCTTTTTAAAAATCTCTACTTTAGCTTCTCTATTTCAAGTGGAGAAAATAGGTCCAAGCTTTGTAGATCTATCTTAACCACATCAGATATTTCCCACTCTTGTTTTTCTTTCTCTGTTAGTTCAAGAGTAAAAAACGATGCTGAATCAATGCACTTATCAGCCATCAGGGGTATAGCAGGGTAGTGAATAGGTGGGGTGTATTACAGACAAGGTTCTTTAAATCTGAATGTCCGGACAGACTCGAAGAGCAGAAATTCTTGGTTAGGTTAATCCCACACAGACTAGTTTATATTATGGATAGACATGTGTTTAAACAAATACAAGGTATGCATAAAATATCTTCTGGTTTGAGAGCTGTAACAATGATGGAGCATATCACCACCAGGTCAGCCAGAAAGCCAAAACCTCTGGACACATGGGCTGACCTGACTGCAGGTGGTGCTGAGGCCAGCTGTGAGTCATCACTGTTCTTGTTAATCAGAACAGGAGAACAGTGAAGTTTTGTTAGTTTCTGGTTATTTTCAACTTGTATTTCCCCCATGAACGTGATCACAGAGAAGCAATTTTGTGCAAGGATGGGATAGCCAAGCATTCTTTGTTCAAGGTGGATGCAACAAATGTGCTCATAGGTACAAAACGTGACCTTGTGAAAGCTCCCTGCACTCTAGCTTGGGAAGGAAAACTCATGGTTGTGGCATCTCTTCAGTCACAAAGCGTAAGAGGGGGAAAAAAAGCCCAGACAGTGGGTGATCAGAGGGGAAGAAATCACAGCGTGGAGACCAATAATGATGATACCGTCTAGTTCTCGTGTAATGCTTTTCACTGGGAGATCACAAAATAATTTGAGAGCTACAGCTCTCACAAAGGTGAAAGGGAATCCCAATCCTGTGTTATATCCATTAAGCTTGTTGCATCATGTACAGATCAAAGAGAAGGAGTTAAGTCACAGCTAACACTGCTGAGCCGCTATTCTCAAATGTTTGGGGCAAATGAGAATACAATAAAATGTTTGCTGTCTCACTATGCAGCGTTAATTACAAAGCTGTGAAGGCACCTTATACCCGATATATACTGAGAAGAACTCCGTAATGAATGTGCTGCAGAAAATTTCCAGCTGAAACCCGAACAGGACCATTTACAGATGCTTTACTGAACAGAAGTGCCAAATCTTAGGTTAGGTTTTGGCTGTGGACCAAAAATACTTTCCACAAGAGGTGATTATTATGTATGATTCATACAGCGAGTCCACACGAGTAAAAATAATGCTGCTTAGCTCTCAGTGTTCAAAGTGCTTTTTACGTTTTCAAAGTGCTGTGCACACATTAGTTAATTAATGGCATAAAGTAAGTTACATTTCTGTGCATTTAGCATTGACATTTGGACAATAAATGGTTTTGGAGATTTTATATGCACCAGTGCATTTGAGCAGCTCATACGAATTGTTCTAATGTTCTCAATTGTATTTGAGCAACATCTTAGTAATTTAGATGCTTTTTATCTTACGATGAGCAGATAGGTAGAGCGAAGGTTATCTGTAGATAACGTACCATAAATAAGGTAACTTCTTGTCCTTTCTAATAAAACATAAATCTGCACTTAGTCACCTCTGTGGCTCGTGTGCTGTGATCTGCGGCAGAAATAAACACACTGGTAGAAGTCAGAAACCACTAAGAGCCATCATTAGCATTCCAGCTGCGGAAACAGAGCTCTGTCTAGAAGATGGATTTTGTGGAATCAGTGTACCCAAGGTTAGACATCGGGACTCGGTAAAGCACTGGAACATCTGCTGGCTATTTTCAGAGAACTGTCAGCCTATTACCATCTATTAAAATTAATTTAGAAGTGATCCCTCCGAGATGAATCGCTTTTTTCCCTTCCCAATCCTTGTGAAAAATGCTGGCATACAGTTGACATTTATATCCCAGCGGATTTTTTCTAAACATCCTATATTAAAGTTGCAGTATCCTCTGGGGAAGACATTTGTCAATTTTATCAAGCTGGCTTAATGACCTTTCACATGAGGACATTCTGGCTGAATCACAGACTGGGCTCACATGCCAAATCTCTAATCACATCTGCCTTCAAGCATAGATCTTCCGTTACTGATCCCAGACTCTCACAGGTGCAAATG
>JAVHNF010070734.1:0-18705 GCA_034783455.1 Micropsitta finschii | reverse complement strand
ATGTTTTAAAGCAATCTGTTCCTAACGCACAGGCAAATAGGAGCTGAGGTAAGTGTGCTTGGGGAGAGTCAGGAATGCTGCATTCCTGTGGGCGCCAGGATTTCTCTTGCAGGAGAAATTAGCAGGACCTGTTTATGAACTTGTTTTTGAGCTCTTGCTGGGGAATCAGGCACGAGCACTGAGATCCCATTATGTAAGGAACGCCGGCAGCTGGGCTGTGCTTGGCCCTGCCTGACCCATGACTGTGGTGAGAGTCAGGGATGGAGCCTTCCCCCCTCCCGGGGTTCTTCCGGGCCTGGGGGATGTGAACAGCCCTGCCAGTGTGGCCACCTCTCAGCAACCCTGGCCGGGGAAATAAAGGAGAGCGGCGTTCCCTGCCGCGGCTCTTCCCCATGTGACGGCCGCTCACACTCCCGGGCTGTCAGTCGTGGGGATTGTCTCATCCCGCTGGCATGTTCCCACCGCGGGACACGTTCACACGCACAATGCGGCCCCTGTGCACTGTGGGGGATCTGTTGGTACCTGCTGGTGGCCTGGCTTTTATTACTATTGTCATGGTTATTACTACAGCAAAGCGGCCGAGGCTGATCAGCATTCAGAGCCAGGCTCTTCCCCGCTGGCTGAACCACCCAGCGCGGCTGCCACAGCACGGAGCACCCCGCTGCCTTCAGATCCTTCCGGCTCTCACAGCTTACTAGCCAGCGCAGCTTGGAGAGGAACCAGGGCCAGGCGCTGGTGCAGAGGTAGTGCAGGCAGGGCAGGATCCCTCCAGGAAGTGCAGACAGGGATTTCTTCCTTGCCAGAGTGGGCTGTGGGTGAGGACACTGGCCTTGCTGGTCCCTCTGCCCTCGCACTGTTTGGGCTCACAGCCACCGCTGCAGCAGGGAAAGGCTGTGAAGGGAACGGCCATGAGCTCTCCCCTCTTCACCCTTGCTGAAGCAGGCTGGGAGAGGAGCGTTCCTGGGGTGCAGTTAGCATGGGGTGAGAGCAAGACAGGGCTTGAGGGGGCTGCGAGCACCAGCTCAGGGTGTTTGTGACCCAGCATCCAGGCTGGGAGCAGAGCACAGGTCAATTATCTGGCTGTGTTTCAGATAGGAGGGGATGTGGTTTTCATTCCTTCTTGGCCGGTGGGATCCCGGCACAACCCCTCTCTGGGCTGGTGAACAGGAGGGGTGTATTAAGGGGTGGTAGAGGGTTTGCACAAGGCCAAGAGAGGATGGGGATGGCCTTTTCTTAAGGCCACGGCTTGGCAGGGCTTTAAAGAAGGTCCTAAAATATAATCTGGGCTGTGGAAAGCTGCAGGGGTTGATGAGGAGGTGAGCAGAGCTCAAGTGAGGGGGTCACTCCAAGCATGGTCCAGTTTCCCGGTACATGAAAGAGCTGGGGCAGGCTGGCCTTGCCAGCTTTTGTCCTTCTCTCTGCGCTTTCCCAGAACCCAAATCCCTGACTCCACTCCTCCAGAGTGGGGCATCCCACTGCTGCCAGACTGCATCCTGCCCTCCCGGTCCCTGTCTGCAACACTGAGAGGAAGTCGGGTAGGAGGAAGATGCAGCTCCTCAGCTGCCACAGCATCTGACAGGAGGCTCTGCGGAGATCGCAAACCTTTCCCCATCACCCTGCCCCACCAAAACCGCTGTGGGACAAGGGTAAATCCTGAGGTCTTTGAACTTCTTTAGCCCTTGGGGAAGCAGCTGGTGTGGAGAGCTGGGAATGCCCCAAAGAGTAAGGCAGGATCAGGCTGCGCGGAGACAGGATGCCCGGACACGCCGGCTGCCTGAGTGTTAATTCCCTGCACGGTCTTTTCTTGATCAGCACATCTGACCTCGTGTTGCAGCACAGCAAAAAATAACCGTAGCCCCCGTGAGAGGAAATGCACCAGGCGAGTGCGAGGGAGGCAGTGGTTTTGGCAGAGGCACTTGCTGGGAAAAAGCAGGGGGAGAATGAGAGAGGGCGGACACGGCACCCCGTAACCCCTGTCTGTGCCGTGGTTTCATCGCCTGCACTCCTCCAAGCCATATCCAAATCCCCTGAGTCTCAGTACTAAAAATATCCCTGCGCCCAGAGCTCCTTCCCCAGCGGCAGAGGCTGTCACAAGACCCTGCCATTATGGGGCCCTGCTTTGATTCCTACGGAAAAAAGCACGAAGACAAGAAACCCAGGAGGGCAGCACGATGCCCAGGGCACAGTGTGCTAAGGCTGGGCCCGGATCGTGGCAGGCTGTCCCCATGCGAGCCCCCATTACCCTGGCTGCCCTCACCCCCCCTGCTCGCTGGGTTTGCTCAGCCTCCTCTCTCCCTACACCCCATGGGGGGCTCAGGGCTCCGAGGGGTGCCGATGGCACCCCATAACAAGCTCGCGGCCCAACAGGTCCCCAGCTCAGATCCCAGACAGGTGCCTCCCCATCCCAGCATCCTCATCCCAGGCACGGAGCTTCCCGGGCAGCCCTTGCCCAAAGCGGACAGGAAGCTGCAGGTTGGAGCAGGTGGGGTAGGGGGGCTCCAGGTTGGAAAAGGGGGCCCGGCTGCTTTGCAAGGGGCATGGGGCAGGTGTTGCGGGGAGGATGCCATGGGCAGCCCGAGCCCTGCCCGCCCGGTGCGGTGCCCCGCTACCCTCCTGCCGAGCACACCGCGCGCCGACACTTACCGGGCAGCCGCCGGCTGCGGCTCTGCGCCCCGGGCCCCGACATGCGGCGGGCGGCTGCTACAACCGGACCGGACCGGGCCGGGGCAGTCGGGCTCGGCTCAGCACCCCCCCACCGCCGGCCGCCGCTCGCCCATGCTGCGCGCTGCGAGGCGGTGCTCGGCGCTGCGCGGGGCGGTGCCAGCGCTCCCAGCCCCGCGGCATCGCGGCGGCGCCTACCGGCTGCGACCCCGGGTTACGGCTGCGACCCCCGGTTACTGCTGCGACCCCCGGTTACTGCTGGTCGGTCCTGCTGGGGGAAAGCTGCGGTCCTCGGGGGGGGCCGTGCAGAGTCCCGCAGAGAGCAGGGTCCCGTACGCAGCTCCTGGTGCTCATGGAGGGTCTCTGCGCTCTCGGGGCATACGGAGTCCCCATGAAGGGGCCGTGGTCCCCAAAGAGGGTCTCTCCCTGTGCACCGTGGCTCTGTGCACGCAGTGCCCGGCTGAAAGTGCTGTTTGGGCAGAGGTGGGCAGCGCTGGAGGCGGGGGGCTCTGCCTGGGTAGGGAGCACTGTCCCCGTTCTTGCTTGGGTTTTTTTTTATGCTTTTCTTTAAATGCCCAGCTCACGCAGTGATGCAGGAGAGACAACAGCACACTGCGTGCATGGGCCGTGGGGTCCCTCACAGCCCACCTCCAGCCTCCTGAGACCCTCATCCCCCCGCAGATCCCACTCCGGGGTGTTTTCTCCCACGTTCAGCTCTGCACATCAGGGCTGCTCCTTGGCAGAGAAGTGGACTTGGCCGCCCGCCTCCTTCCTGTATCTCAGCAGGGTGAGTCAGTGCCTCGCCGTGCCCAGCGCCGGCTCTGCCCGCAGCCGCTCACTGCCAAGCCGGGACGGGGGGAACATCCACTCTGCCCTTTTCTCCGGCTGATGGGGAGTTTCCAGTGTCTGTGGCGTGGCCCGCCTGCCCCGTTCGCAGTGTGCTTCTCTCACTGTCTGGATGACTAAAGATAACTGGCTATTGTTTGTGTCCCAGCTCTGTTTTAGCTACTGTTGCTCTGCTGTCCCCTCCATTTCCTCTGGGAGCTCCGGCTGCTGAAACCCAGCTTTATGCTGGGGACCTGGTGCATCCACCCTGTGCACTTGTCCTTAGCTGCTGGCTTCAGCTCACATGGTGATTACAAGGGATGAATTTTGCCCATGTGTGTGTTTATCTGTATCCAGAAGCACCCTCATCCTGCCTGATGGTTTCCACCTGAGTGTGTGTTGCCAGCACTGGGGTTAGCCCCGGAGGGCTGGGGGAACCAGGCTGGTGGAGGGTTTCATGGTCTCTGAGAAGCTGCAGGAGCAAATCTCCACCAGATACCTGCCGGCTTTGGCTTGCTCACAGCTCTGTGTGGTCTGGCATGGCCTCTGGGCGGCATCAGCCGTTCCCTTTTGACCCCCTGCCCCGCTGGAGGGGAGGCAAGGGCCAGGGAACTACCTCACGTCTCTGCTATGCGACACGTCTGTGTCGATTGGCACCGGTTACTGCTGCAAGGCATGGAGACTGGTCCTGTGTCCCCTGGAGCACCCCAAGTTCCCTTGGACTCACTGTGGTCCCTACTGCAGGACGAGGGGTGTGTGTGCTGCCTGCGCAGGGTGACACGCGCCCGTGCTGCTGCAGCCCCTCTGTCCTGCCTTGTGGGAGCAGGTTGAAGAAGCAGCGATATCATCGGCACGGAGCCTGACTCATCCCAGCTCTTCAGCACAAGCCGTGCTGCTCAGCAGGGTACACATTTTATTCCAATTAACCCAACACAGCAAGCCAGCTCCACGTAATGATTTTTTGCTTGTGGCCAAGTGTGCCTGCTCCTTTCTGAAAGGTGAGAGAAGACAGAGGTGATGCTGAAGTCAGTTGAGAGTCTCCCCTTGTAGTGAGGAGCTCTAAGAATAAGCCTTGCCAGATACCTGCAGGGTCTACCTCGGCTGCCAAAGCACCCCTGCCTCCTTTGTGCCTCCAGCACAGGGTGACAGCACACTGTCCTGTGACAACAGCCCTCACCCTAACCACAAAGGACCAGGTCACTAAGAAGTGTCCCCTGGAGATCCAGGTCACAAGTCCAGGTAGGAATAATGCCTCTTCTCTCTGCAACAGAGTTCAGCTGCTGCTGAAAGTCCCCAGGGGAGCCAGCATCAAAGTACACCCGTCATCAGGAGAAAATGTAATATGACTTGTTCCTCCTGCCCTTCCCGCTCAGGTTTCTCATCTATTAGAGGTTCGGGTGGTGAGTCAGGGAGCTGCCTTCGAGGACGGAGCTGAGGAGGAGTCAACTGCTAAGGGAAAGGTAAACCAGTGCCAGGCAGGTGAATCACTTGCTGGTGAAAATAGATCTTATTCTCTAGGAGGCGTGTGTGGATGGGGCTGGGACTGAGCTGCAGCTTGACTCCATCAGTAACTTGTGGAGCCAAGAGAAAAACAAGGCAGGGCTGCTTTCCCAGTGAACGAGGCAATACATTGTGAGGGAGCAGCCTGCAGCAGGCAAGGCTCCAGCAACCCGTGGTCCCGTGGCTCCCTTAAAAGGGTCGATTTTAGCCTGGGACAGTGGGGAGACAGAAAAGCCATAAACACCCTCAGAGGAATGTGGCTGTTGAGAAACGAGCATCTCCGCAGGGCCAGAGGGGAGGCGGGGGGAGCGGGGCTGCGCCGAGGTGCCGCTTGGCCGGGGTTTACAGCACTGTTCTGTACATGGCCTTGAGAAATGGCACCAATGCAGCCATCAAGAGGCCAGGAGCTGCTCAGGGCTGGCTGGTCCCGCTCTGCAACAACATTTGCAGAGTCCATGGAGCTGCTTTGGGTAACAAGAGCTGTGGGAGTGCAGAGGGTGTTTGCATGTGTTGGTGACTGCCCATGTACCCTGTGTGTTTGGGCAGGGTGGGCAGAGGACCCCCAGGCTCCATAGTGTTCTCTCTTCTCTGTAGGATGGTACATTATACACCTGCCTGTCCTGGTCCCCAAGGCAGACCTTCAGGTAGGCAAAGCCAGCACGCAGGTTCCTCCGGATGCCCTGCACTACACAGAGGCTAAGGTGCAGCTCCTCACTTGCTGTGCACCCCAGGAAATCACTGTCACTGAAAGTACTCACACACTGTATAGACGAGGCCCTAGTGACATGGGTTAGTGGTGGCCTTGGCAATCAGTTCGACTTGATGATCTTAAAGGTCTTTTCTGATTTGGTTGATTCTATGAAATCCTCCACCTGCAGCTCCTCTGATCCCCTGTTCCGGCCCCTGGGCAGTGCTGCTGGGGTAGTGCAAAGGCCATGCTTGCTTTTGGCAGCAGCAGGGACCAGAGCTCACCAGCACAGGATGTATCTTGGCACTGTCAGTACGTGACCACTGGGCAGAGTGGCCAGGAATAGACCAACGCATGGGATGATCCTGTGGGAGACAGCACAATGAAGGCAAAAAAGGTGGGTAGGGATGGGCGTGGGCATTGTGGGGACATCTCTTGTGTTGGCAGTTGGCTTCTCCTTGCCCTTCCTGTGTGGAAGCAGCCCTGGGAGGTGGCTTCAGAGGGTCAGTGCTTTGTGAAGGCAGAGGTGAGGGGCTGGGAAGCCAGGCTGGGCGCAGGCAGCATGTTGGGGGCAGCCCCAGCATCCTGCAGGCTGGCCCCATCCCGGCCCAGCCAGGGGCAAGCAGTCCATAATATTCCTGTTTGAGGGGTGCCCTCAGGGTCAGAGGTGCCCCAGCCCCTTCTGCAGGCAGCCGTCATGCCTGGAGGCTGCCCTGAGCCTACTGCTGCCCCCAGGCAGTGCTCACTGTGCTGTCAGCACCGAGTGCCTCCAGCCCCTGTCGCATGCTCTTGCTTGTGTTCTGTGCTTAAACGTGGCTGGGGGGAAGCACCTTTCCTGGCCTGGCAAAGTGCTGCTCAGAGTCATCTCTGTACTGCAAGCAGGGGATGGCGGCAGGGAAGCACACCGGGACAGTGGCATGGGACAAGTGCCAGACCGGGGAGAAGCGTGGCTGACAGCGAGCAAGAGCCTCAGCTTGAAGGTGCTGAGAGAATCCCAGCATGGTGCTGAGGACAAGACAGAGCTGTGAAAGATGCCCAGGACCAGATGCACCATGAAGGACAAGAGGAGGTGCTGACCCACCATTCTAGGTAGGGACAATGGTCACTTCTGCCATGCTGCTTACCACCCTGTTAGCTCTGCAGCAGGGTGAGCTTGGCTTTCCTCTTGTCTAAGAGCAGCAGGAAGGTGCTGCCATCCAAAGCATCCTGCACTCCCATTCCACAGGGACACTGCTAGTGGGATAAGGGTGGTTGGCTTCCAGGACCTGTTCCATAGATGTGCAGCCGAGCGCGCTCCCTCTCTGCAATGAACGCAGTTGCTGGCCTGGCCTCCCACTGCCCGAGAGCCATGGATGGCTGGTGTGAGCCATGATGGCCACATCACAGAGCAAGAGGCAGCTGGGGGACCTGGGTCAAGCGGGAAATAGGAGGAGCTTCCAGAAGGAAATGCTGGTGGGGGCACAGGGAGAGCTGGGCCTGAGGCTGGGGCTGGGTCTGGAGCAGGGGTGGGCTCTGCTTGCAGAAACATGGTGCTCAGTGCCCTTGTCCTGGCAGCACAACCGCCACCACCATGCTGCCCTGCACTGCCTTTGGGATGGCAGCACGTCTTGTCCAGCCCTTGCAGACCCTGCTGCGAAGGGGGTGAAGGCTCTGGCACGGGTTCACCCATGACCATGACAGGCCTGACTGGAAGATGTGGGCATGTGGGGACCGTGCAAGTGGGCAGGGAGGGAGAGCTGCCAGCAGCAGAATGGCTGCGGGGTGCAGGGGGAGCTCCTGTGTGCATGAGGTGTGCATGCAAATGGAGACGGGGACACGCGAGTTCAAGGTGCGGAGCTGTTGCAGAGCCGTCCTGAAGAAGGCAGCCCCCGACACACGCTGCTGGCACCACATCTCGTGCTGCCCTCAAACCTTCACTGTGTGTGGGGTGCAGGCTCTCGCAGGGGCTCAGCCGTGATGGTCCCGGCTGAAGGATGTGGCAGGGCAGGGCTGAATTCCAGCCCCATGGACACATCCCTACTGCAGCACATGAGCAATGATCAGGTCTCTCACTGACTGCCTGTGGGACAGGGAAGGAGGACAGGAGATGGTCCTGGTCCTTGTGGAGTTGGCCAGCACAGCCTTCACCCATTTTATTGATTATTTAAGCAGTAAAGTGTGTCTCTGTCATCTCTAGGAGGTCACGTAAAAATTGCCCAATACGATGGAAGTGGATGTGAAGGTGGAGGAGGAGGCGATGGGCACAGACTGATGAGTGGTAAGGCAGCGCATGCCCCCCATCCACTGCTGGCAGTCAGGCTGGGTCGGCTGCTGCCGCGTTGGGTCTGTGTGCTAGGACCCCACTGCAGGGACAAAAGCTGCAGCCCCTTCAGGACTCGTCCCCATCCCCTGCTCGCAGCAGTTCTGGAACTCTGGGGTGATGTCACAGCCCGCGTTACAGGGGCAACTGCCCGTGCCCAGACCACAACACAGACCCCGTGAGCCCCAGAACCCACACTTTTCCTCTGCTCCCACCTGTGCTCTCCGTTCCCTTCTTTCCTGTTCCCGCTCTGCCCTTCTGCCCTTCTCCTGTCCCTTTCTGTTTGTTCCCAATCCTATTTCCTTTTCCGCTGCTCTTTGGGTACCATCTTGGTACCAGGAAATGCAGCCCCAAAAGAAGTCCACCCTCGTCCTGCTGGTGGCCAAGCTCAGCCCTTGCGGAGGCGAGGACTCAAAGGACTGCCTTCGCAGAGTAAGGAGCCGGTGGGTGCCGGGGCAGGCGCGGGGCCGGGTCTGTGCCCTGGCCCCGCAGGCGGGGAGCACGGCCGCTCACCCCTGCCCTCTGTGCTCTGGCAGGTCCTGAAGCCTCTGCTGCCCCGCAAGGTGCTGAAGAGAAACAGGCAGAGGATCCTCCGGCTGCAGGCGCCAGCCTGTCAGAGCTGGTGGGTGCTGCTGGACAAGGAGCCCCCGGCCTCCCACCAGCTCCTGCTGGGGACGTGCCCGGGTCCCCAGCGCCCCACGGCTCTGCCCGGGCAGCGAGAGGGGACCCAGAGCCCTGTCCCACAGCTGCGCTGGGCTGCTCTGGGCAGCACCAACGCACTCTTCTGCTCGGCTTTTGCCTTAGGCTATTCCAACACCTGCGCGAGCTGGAGGAAGAGGCCACCAGCAGGACCCAGTTGGGGCTGCAGGAGGAACCGATGGAGGTGGATGTGGAGGAGGAGGAGGAGGCGATGGACACAGACTGACGAGTGGTAAGGCAGCGCATGCCCCCCATCCACTGCTGGCAGTCAGGCTGGGTCGGCTGCTGCCGCGCTGGGGCTGTGTGCGACGGCCCCGCTGCAGGGACACGGTGCCCGCTGGCCTCATCCTGGCGGCACAAGCGCCACCACCGCGCTGCCCTGCGCTGCCTTTGGGACACGCGAGCCCAGTCTGATCGCGTAGAGCCCGGCTCCCAGCCCCAGCCAGGGCTGAGCCCCGCGGCACAGTCCCGCTCTCCCCAGCGAGTGGCAAACACAATGACCATCAGTAGCCTCACTGAAGTGACCTTGTGCTGCTTGTTTCCAGGGTGGATCGACAGGGAGGTATTGAAGACGTTTTGAAGAAGGTTTCGTTAGAAGAGTTCCTGTTTACGTTGAAGATTGTAGGGTTTTAAGATAGTTCATTTTTCGCTAAGAGTTGTAGATTTAGATAGGATAGGTATAGTTTTAAGAATAAGAGTTGTACTTTTAGGTAGAATAGGTAAAGGTTTTAGGTAGAAATAGGTTTAGGTAGAAAATAGGTTTTAGGTATAAGAGTTGTATTTTTGAGAAGAACGGTTGTTCTGTGCTGTTTCTTTTGTTTATTTTTTGTTGTTTTGTAAATACATTTCTTGACGTTTTTCTGACCCTGTCTCTCTTGGTGTTCACTGCGATCACACGTGGCTTTGGCAGACAAGTGGTTTCCACTTGCTCGGAGCTGCCAGGGCTGGAGGGGCCATGGGGGCTGGCACTGGGTGCTGGGGCACCCCAGCTGTCCTCACGTGGGCTCCCTGCCCTGCCAGAGCGGCTCTTTCAGGCTCTCTGCAGCTGTGGGCAGGGATGGGCTCGGGCTCTGGACCAAAGGTCTGGGCGCTCACTCCGACCCCTGGCTGGCTGCAGGGCACCTGCTCTGGTGCTGCCATCGGGCACAGCCTGTGCCAGCGCTGACCAAAGCTTCTGGGGCTGCTCCTCAAGCTGGGGGAAACACGGCCACGTACAAGGAATCAGTCCTGGAATCACAGGATCACAGCGTGCCCAGGCTCGGGTCACTGCGTACAGCAGCCTGCACCCGGCATCCTGTTGGGTGCTGCTGCCCAGACCAAGCCTTTTACCCCCTTCCTCCCAGTAAGTCCCTTGGTCCTCATCCCGCAGGGTGGGAAGAGGGTCTGGGGCTGGAGCTGGTTTGGGATACCAGATGTTGGCGGCTGCAGCTGGAGCCAGGGTCACCTGCCGCTGCTGCCATGTGGGACCCTGCAAGCGAGGTCCTTTCCAACCCTAACTATTCTATGATTCTATGATTCTATTTCCTTTCAATGCTGTAGCTCAACTCAAACAATTGCACTTTCATTTAACACAGGATGCTGTTGCACTGCTATATTTAACTACAAATATACAAAGATGCTAAACATTAACCTGTGCCTAACACTTCACCAAGCAAGAATAGATTAGTGTTAAGAAAAAATACAAATTAATTTGCCTCTAGCATTCTGTTTTGTCAAATGCCCCAGAGAGCGTTATTAAATTAAGCTTGCTGCAATGAGAAAGCTATTTCTGTCTGCACCTTCCCAACAGAGTTCATACAGCTGCATAGCTCCCACTGCCTGCACTGTTTAAGGGTCCCAGGATTTATTTGCCAGGCTTGTTCTTCTTTTCAGGTGCAGGGAGAATGCTCAGATCTTCTTGTTCAGTGTTGTGATCGGAGCTATCCTGGGAATGGTCCTTTGTAACACTGTAGTACACGGGGGTGGGGTATGGCACAGGCTTCTCAGCACTCTTTGTTTCCCACTTGCACAACTTCCTAAAGGCAGCCCTGAACTTCTGTGACATGAGGTTGTAGATGATGGGGTTGATGGCACTGTTCAGGTAGATGCACGTGCGGCAGAAGAGAAGTAACCAGATGTTCAGGTACGGAGGGTCCGTGAAGGAGTTCACCAGCACTAGTGTGCGATAAGGACCACAGAAGGGCAAAGAGGATCACCACGACAGCCAGCATCTTGGTCACCTTGATGATGGGGATGTACAAAAAGAGAAATAGTCAGATGGTGCTAAATCTTCAGCAGAGTTTTGCCACCTGGAGAAACGGCGCAGGCAGCTAATTCAGCCTACATATTACTTGCATCTCCCTTTAAGCACTTTAAACAGGCACCCGAACCATGAGGCTGTTCCTCTGTGAATCCATTCTGTTCATGAAACAATCTTGCACAAATAAATCTCTTAAACCATCGGTTTACATCTGTCATTGAAAAACCTCTACGACTCTTTAGGACAAGCATCCACCAGCCTGAAATGGGTTGCAATGGGCTGTAATGTCTTACCCCCCATTAAGGGTTAATAATGGGAATTTCTGTACCAGAAATCAATGGGGAAATGCCCTGGGTTTGGAGGGGAACTTGTCCAAAAAGTGGGGACCTATGTTTTGGGGTGCCATTGGATAGATCTCAACTCCATGCTCAGGATCTCCTGGTTTCCTATTGTTCCAGGTAGTAAACTTCTGGTGCAGAGTAGCACTGGGAGCAGAGGAGACTGTCTGGAATCTTAGACAGATTCCTACTTGTGCTGGTATGGAAGTGACTTAGCTAATTGGTGTGGGTTATTTTAATTTGCAGCACACTAGGAAAGTACTACATTAACATAAAAGAATACACCAAGAATTCAGAAGTGAGCAGTAATTGCCCTCAGATCAAGTCAAGCTCGTTTAAGAATATGGGATTTTGTACAGAAACTCCAGCAATCCTGATAATTTCAACAGCTATTTCTGGCAGGAAAGGATGAGTAAACACTGATGCTGCAAGAATATTAAGGCAGTGGCGTTTCAAACGTCAGAGGGGGAGTTGTGCAATAACTATGGTTCTTGATATGAAAATAAGCACTTAGATCACATTCACAGTCTCTCAGCTTTTCTTGGACTGCCATTTTTTACTTCATCGCAAGCAACTATGCCTTCTTTTAATGCTGTGAGCAGAAATCGGGGGTGGTTGGTAATGGCAACAAAACTTCCCCTACAAGAAAGGGACTGTTATCAAGCCGAGGCCAAAATAGAAGTGTTTTGCTGCTTGTGGTTTAATGGAAATGTGAGGGCACTTCCCAGAATAAGATCTTGCAGTGATACAATGAGTGCTGAGGCTTTTGCTAAGACTGCAGCATGTCTGCTGTGGTCTGCACTGCAAGACCTGGGAACAGAGAGCTCCTGATACCAGCTCAGCCCTGGAAGGAGAAGATTTTGCTTCACCAGCATATGCCACATGAGCAGTACTTATGGATGGGACCTGTGTTCCCTGAGCTTTTATACCCTTAGCTCTGCTCTCTGGCAGGTTTCTGCATGGCTGAGATATCACCTTTAAAGCTAACACATTAATAATGTTCATGTGCTGCCTCCTAGACTGAAACATCTTTGGCTTTTGGGCTGTTGTAACTCTGCCTTGTTTTACTGTTCAGGAACCCATGATGTTTGTGAAGAGTGATGTGAACTCTGCATTCAAATGACGATACCAGGGGGAGCGTATCCTAATAAGGCCGAAAAGTAAGTTCATTCCAGTCCCTTCTGAGACCAAGAGAAATGTCTGGAAAAGAATCAGTGATTCATCTGCATTTTAGCCATAACTGCCCCTGCTTTTTGGCCGGTGGTTATGGAAATGCCGGCTCACACAGCTCCCACCCAAGCAAGCTCCCGACACCTCCCTCCACACCACAGAAGACCACAGTGCTGTCATCTAAAGAGTGTTTCTTGCTACACAACCTGCAGCCCAATGAAAAAGCTGCCTTTATCCTGGGAGGGAAAACCGTCTGGAAACAGCACCATGAGGATTTATTGCCTCCATCTCACTAAATGCCTTCAGTGCTCCCTGAGGATGCTGCGTGCAGCCCACAGGCTGGGATGGGCAGCCCTGCCCTGAGCTTGCTGTAGGATTGAAATTTGCCTTTTCAAGCCAACCATTCGTATGGACCATGTTATCCTGGATGCAACTTCACAAAGCTGTGTTGACACAGGATGTCTCCTCTGGATGAAACCTAGCAGTCTATTCCAGACTCTCATACCTCCACTGTGGGGAAGGAAATCTCCAGCGTTGTCTGTGTACATGGCCAAAACCTGCCTCTGTGCCTTTCCTCACCCTACATTGTTGAGGCAAGCAACTATAGTGCATTTGAGGTGCTCTGAACTTACTTCTGGTGCTCACATGTAAAATGAACCTAATCATCACTCAAAAGAATTTGGGACATTCATCCTTAACTGGAGTAGCCCTGAATTATGGCCCCCTAAAATCAGCTGCACCTCAAAAAAGCCAGAGCTTTGCTGTAGCCTCAAAGCATCCCTCAGGGAAGCACCAGCTCAGGGACAGCAGTCTTTCTGACAAGTATTTTACAACAGTTCTGTTGTACATAGTGTGTGCACAACAGCTGTAAAGGAGCTGCGGATAAAAGCAAGGTAAGGGTTTGTAGTAAGTGGATTCGTTTTACTAGAACAGTTGATATTTAGCTGAAAACCACTTTTGAACACATAAGCCAGTGTTGTTGCTTGATGGTCAAGGGTATCTGGTGTACAGACCCCTGACCATATCCTAGGTCTCTATGCCAAAGCTACAGGACAGCTCACCTTCCACCTCCACAGGCCAAGCCCAGTGTGAGCCAAGCTAGAGCAAACCCACTGTGAGCACTTCTCACTCCACACAAGAGGATCAGCATCTTGCACAGCCCTTCCAACCCATCCCATCTCCCAACGCACTATCCAGTCTTTCCCCTGTCCAGGAGGCCACAGACACTCCCCCCCAACCGGTGTCACCTTTCCTAGTCCAAGCCCCATCGTCCTGACCCGCAGCATCCTTTTTTAGGAATCCCGCTCCCTCTAGCGGTCCCTCTCTGGCAGGTGAAATACGTGCTTGGAGGTGGCTGGGTTTGAGCCTTGGACCGTTGCTCCTAGAGGTGATAAATACAGCAAAACTCACACTTTGTACTGCCCTGCTCAGGAGTTCTGAGTTTTAGAGGCACCAGTGATGGAGCCATAGCAGTGGCTGCTCTGGAAGGAGAGGTCTGTCCACTAGTGCCTTTAGGTACTGCCTTGTAGTATCCAGAGACCTCACTGCCAAATACCCTGCCTGAGGCTCCCGCAGCAGACAGCACCCCTGTAATATTCCGCAAGCACTTTTGCAGAAGTCAGGACTTGTTTTAAACCTTTCCATGCTGGAGCAAAAGGGAGAAAAAGTTGAACTGGAAAGAGTTAGAAGGTTATGAAGAAATATAAGGCTGCTTGCTTCCCCTCCATGACTCTGAATCTTTTCTCCTGGAGAAGGGTGGTTCCTGTACAAGTCAGGCAATGAGATACTGAGTTGGAAACATGAGGACTTTAGGACAGGCTGAAGCCTGTTTCAGGCAGTCTGGAAATCACAACAGAACTGGTGATTTCAAGAATTCAAGCCAGATTCCCAGATTTAGCCCTTTCCCTTAAAATGGGCCTTGCCTCTGCCTACCTAGAATCTGAAACCAGAATGGGATGGTCTCCTCCAAGCAGCCAGCTAGCAGATAAGAGTGTCCCATGTTTAGACACAGACCTGTCCAAAAGAGATGGGCAAGTCTCTATCCATGTGAGTAGAGAAAGAGGAGAAACAAGGGCAGAGGAGGAACAAGAGCGGAAGGAGGTGAAAGGAGAAGGAGGTGGGGGGTGAACGGACAGCTGAATGACAGAGGAGCCACTGAGAGGCAAACACACCACTGTGACACCGAGGTGCCTTCTCCAACCAGGCCTGGGCTTGTGCCAGCTCTTCCTTCCCTTTACCCTCTAAATCTGAGGTTGCCTGCCCAGGACTCTGTCTAACAGGTAAGTCCCACAGGCGTAATGTGACCCATCACTCCCCTCCTCGGGGGGCCAGTCAGCAATTGATTATCCAGCAAACATTCCTGCACTCCTGCCTCTCCTAAGTGATGCTGGAGCCCTGTCCTACCTCCAAGCCAGCCAAAGCAAAGGGAGCCCATCTATGCTGCCAGACCCTAGGTGGGTTTGAGGATGCTTCTGTGCAGCAAACCAACCCTCCTCACTTTCTCCACAAAGGGAAACAAAACACTGGGACACCCCATTCCCTGCCAGATTGCTGCTCAAAGCACTGAGCCCCTGCAGCCCAGTGTGCCCCAGCCCAGGGAGAGAGCACCTACCTGCTTGCGGGAGCTCAGAGCCCCCCTGTTGCCCCAGCAGGAGAGCTTGAGGGAGCTGCCCTGGTGCATGGAGCCCGGGCAGGACTGCTGCAGGCTGGTGGGCAGGGGGCTCAGGAAGAGGATGCGGGCAATGAGGCCATAGAGGACAGTTGCCAACCCCAGTGGGATGATGTAGAAAACAGCGAAATCCAAGAAGTAAATGGGCATGTAAAGGCTCCTGGAGACTCGATAGCCACAGCTGACCTGTGCCCCATCTGAGAAGGTGACCTGGGTTGTGTCCACCAGGAAGAACCACATGAGGCAATAGATGGAGGTGAAGAGCCACAGCGAGGAGATGATGCGCTTGGCACGGGACACGGTGCACAGGAGCTGCGCTTTGATGGCGTGGCAGATTGCGATGTAGCGCTCCACGGTGAAGGCGGTGATGGACCAGGCAGAGATGTTGATGCCCAAGTACTGCAAATAGGTGATGCAGAGGCAGCCGGCGTAGCCGTACACCCAAGAAGCCACCACTTCCGAAATGTTGGGCAGCCCAGCCGCCAGCAGCACTATGAGATCGGCCACCGCCAGGCTCACGAGGTAGCAGTTGGTGGGGGTCACCATGTCCTTGGTGCGCAGCACCACCAGCACCACCATCACGTTGCCTGCGATGCCCACCCCGCAGATGGTCAGCACCAGCAAGATGGTGACCACTTGCAGCTCCAGGGGCTGCCGGGGCATCCTGCCCAGCGTCTCATTGCCGCTGCTTCCCAGTGCGGCTCCCGGGCTGGCTGAGCCGTTCTCCATCAGCTCCCAAAGTCTTTCCTGGAGGAGCTCAGCACACCCTGCGGCACGGAGCCGGGATGGGAGCCGCTGCCCCCCGAGCCCCTCCCGGTCTTCCTGCCCGCCCCTGCTCCTCCCACTCTTTTATCCTACAATTCACCCCAAGTCTCGCAGCCTCCCGGCGACTCGCACCCCCTTTCCTGCAGACCCCCCAGCCGGGAAGCGGGGGAACGGGGCTGACAGGCCCCCCCCAGTCCCCGGGACCCCCGGGGTTTCCAGGACCTCCCAGACCCAGGCACGACCAGGGACCACGCAGGACCCCCCAGATCCTGGGATCCCCCATCCTCCTCCTGCCTGCAGCACCTGCTGCTCCCGCCGGGTCCTAGCGCATCCCTGAGCTGAAGAGGAGGAGGAAGGAGCCCAGGCAGGGGACGGGGGGAGCAGGTTGGAGACCCCGGCTGTGAGGAAGCCGCAAAGGCTGAGAGCACCAAGGACTGTGGGTGCCTTCTGTCCCCAGCTGAGCCACAGGCTGCACAGTGTCCCCCCCCAAGCAAGGAGAGATAAGGATGAGAGCTCCATCCTTCCTCATCCTCAGGAGGATGGGACCAGGTGATGCCACGGAGACCCGTGGTCGTTCCTGTTTCCCTTGGGCTGGGGCAGAGGACAATTACCCAGGACAATTACCTTCCCTGGGGGACAATACACACGAGGCAGTGAGCTCCTCATGCCATCTTCCCTGCAGCCACCCCTGTCACAGACACATATCAGTGTCACTTCTCTGGGGAAAGGCTTACCCAATCTGGGCTGGGAGACCCCATATCTTACCAACAATGAGGCTGGGATAGCATGGTCAGACTAGGAGATCCAGTATAAACCCGATGGTCAGGCTGGGAGATCCAGTACTTTTCCTAATGTTCAGCAGTAGCCAGAATTTTCTGGCAGCTCCATGCTTGTCCCTGACATCTCCACAGTCTGTGAGAAAAAGCATTTTCAAATTGAAAGAGCAATTGTGTTTGCAGACATAAAATGCTAAGGACCCCTAACCTGTGGAGTGGAAGAAAGCACAAGGGGAAAACTTGCTTTTTCATTAGATTAGATTTCAGCTAGAGGCAGAGGAGCCCCATTAATCCCAGACACTGAGGCGCATATCCAAAACGTGAAGGATCATCCTGATGCTGAGTGGTTCAAGTCCAGCCTTTCACCAGTGAATTCCTCAGCCTGGGCTGTACAAACCTGGGTGGATAAAATGGCTTTTGCCACAGCCCAGGGAGCAGCAGCTTGTCCCCAGGCTGTGGCAGGTACTTTCCCCTTTTCTCTGGGAAATTTTATGCCTCTGTTTAACTCCACAAAGGACAACCCCTGTAGGTTTTGACTTCCTACCATGACATTTCACTCACCTTTGGGTCAATTATAAAGGACAATATTCTCTTTCCTTTCCATAGGGCTGCACTGGCAGCCAGCATCACAGCTCTGCCCTACAGCCCTGGGCTGGGGACACACAACAGGTCCCATCCCTGCCCTTGGAGACCCCTCCAGGCTGCACTTTGCTCTAACTTGCCCTTGTTTATCAATTTAAAATCCCTCTAGAAATACCATCTGCTTAATGACACTCTTTAGGCTGCATTCACTTACTTGAGCTGGCAGTCACCGCTTCAGGAGCCAGGCAGCGACCCCTTTAGTTATCTCAACAGCCCAGACTCCCCTGCTTCTCTCTCTCTGTCATCCTGCAGCCTCTCACCAGGAGCTGGCCACCTGAGTGCTCACAGGCACTGATGTTCCAGCCTGTTACGGGCACACGCATCACCTGCCTCCATGTAAGGAGTGGTCTGATGACATCCATCACACACTTTTGGGGAAGAGGTGGCTGTGCAGCCCTGTGCTGGGTTAGCAGCACTGTGCCCATGCTGGGTGATCGGTGAGTTCAACACCATCTTCAGTATCTCCCTGTGCTCCTCATGCAGCTCATCCCTCTCACTCTGCATCGCTGGGCAGCTCATTTAGTCCTGTGTAAAGAAGGTACCTCTGAGGCTTCACATATTTAATAATCAAAGTACTGCACAGGTGGACCGATGCAGCAGGTGTTCAGTGACGCAGGAGAGTGTGAGGGCATCAGCCCTGAGTCACAGGGCTACATTCCTAATAAAAGGGAGGAATTAGGCTGCTCCTCTTTGGAGCTGTAAGTAAGTGTGGCGGATGTTTGCCTCCCTGTGCTGCTGGCTCAGTCCCCCACATCCAGCCTTGTACAGCCAGGAGCATCCCAAATTAAGTCATCATTTGAGCAAATTAAGTCAGCATTTGAGTATACCTTATTCGTGGACTGCCTCTATTAACATTTTAATAGGTACACCCTTCAGACTCTGTTCCAGTTGCTCCTGGAAGGGTTGGGCTCTCAGATACGCAGCTAGAATAGTAACAGAAAATCATTCCACAGTATTGCGGAATGCATTGGACTCATGTAATGCAATGGACCAAACTGCTGGGAATTATGCAGCTCTGCAGAGAACAACGGCATAGGACAGAATGCTATGTGCAGCTCTTGAGGCACCACTTTCCCCTCACTTTTAAGCCCACATTGCTGCAGGTGTTTGGCCTGAGCAAAGCCAGGCAAGCACCAAACCCTGTGAAACAAACATTGTCATCCTGTGTGCCAAAGAACTCCCTTCCCTGGCTCTGGTCTGGCTGTGGGTGCCTGGAAGAAATTCAGCCATGGGAGAAGAAGCCCAAAGTGCTTTGTCCCCTCCAGCCAAGCCCAGCACCCATGGCATCACCTGAGCATCCCATGGCCCCTCCGGGGTTCAAGATGTTGCCCACAGCACTGAATCAGGGTTCACAACTCTCACTACTGACAACGAGCACTGGTGCCTGCTACAGTGTGCGCAATCCACCAGGAGATCTGCCTATGCAAGTCAAAAG
>JAVHNF010070732.1:10382-23879 GCA_034783455.1 Micropsitta finschii | reverse complement strand
CTTATCAGTGTTTATAACACAAAAGTGTCACTAAGAGGAGAAGTGGTTCACTATGCAGAACAATTCCTGCTCAATTAGCCTTGATCACAGGCAGCTAGCTATAAACCTTGACTAACAGCCACGACTTCTCATACTTCACAGAAGAACAGCTGCAAAGTAACCTTTTTCTAGACATAAAACCAAAAAGCCAGTTTTACTAAATTGTGACTTTTCTCTTCACACCTTTAGGTACCATTTGGCAAAAACTGTTCCTACTTGTCACCAATGACCTTTCTAGGCCAAAAAGTGCAAGAAAATGTAAAGTCATGATGGAGTTGGAAGTGAGAAACAGGTGAAGTAACTGGGAATGAATAGGGAAAGTGCTGTGGAATAAAGAATAAGATTACAAACAAGAATATGACACCGAAGAGGTATGTAGCCACAGTAAAAACTAGAACAGAAAGAAATGGTGAAAGGGAACAGATATGCTTAAGGGAAACAGAAAAGGCAGAAATAATGACGGGTCCCAAACCCTATGCAAACATTCAACTTTTCTCCACATAAATTTATAGCTTAATTTAAAGTTTAGGAACGAGTTTCTAGGAGAGTTAACACAACCTTCTCACCTAAATCATCTAAAAGAATGCCATATCATAACAGAAAGCACGTATCGTTGTAAGGTTGCGCAACACTGTCTTGCTAGAACAACATTTGAACCTTTACTCTGCTCGACATCAGAATTAACTATTAACTAGAGTAATATAATGGATAATTTTTATTCTTATTAGAGATAAGAATAATTTTCCAGCCATTATCTTCAGTTTTGTTTGGAAAAAAAAAAAAAAAAAAAAAAAAAAAAATCTAACAGATTCTATTTGTACAAGTTCAAAAATTTTTGTAAGTGTCATGCATAAACAAGTATTTGTAAAGAAGCCTGGGTCCTCTGCTTAAAACATTTAAACAAGAGGGTTTTTTCTTCCAGAAAGAAGCCAAAAATACAGATCAGTATGCTTATATATAAATACTGTACATTCAGTTTACATGAACTTACCTTTGCATATTAAAACACAAAATGATTGTCTACAATTAAAATCAAACACCATGATATTGCAATAATAAATTGATACAAAACACTGAATGCAGTGCAACGTGTAGCATTCATATTCTTCTGACAAATATTTTCACAAGCAGCCTTTTTTGACACATGAGCCACACAATTTCACATGGGGATGCCATTGTAGCATTTACAAGTTTAGTAAAGCTAAGGATTTACATAAACAATTAGAGGAGTTAGGGAAGCAGGATGGCATGTGTCCAGTACACTCTGTAAGAGTGTCTGTTTGTTTTTTGCTAAGGCAAAAGCTTAAGAACTAAGGGTTTGCAAAGCAGATTCAGCAAACAGTAGCCAGAAACGGTGGGTATTTTGGCGCATGCTTGGATCAGGTGACAGTACAGACTGAAAACTATGGCAGCTCACTGAAATGGTTACAGAAAGTAATGGCCCTGGATTCTAGGTGGAAGCAAAAAGGCAAGCATACATGGCACTCAATCACAAGCTTTTCTAGCAAACCTACTGAGTAGTTTGTAGCAAGGTTTATCTAGAACTTTCACCAAAAAAGTCTGCAAAAGTTACACTGCTCTTACAAGCCCTTTAATGGAAACCAAAGGCTGAGTATTAAACCTACTTCGGTACTTTTTTCTAAATTGGCATGATACTTATAACAAAGTAGAACCAAAGCACACTGTTTCTACAGAGAAAATGTCAACAGTACAGTATACTATCAAAATAATGACAACTCAAACCTCCTCCAACTGAAACTTTTCAAACTTAGTAAACACCTTTCCAAGATACAAACAGCACTGTATTTATTTTGTGCCCTAAATGTCCTTTGAGTCATTTCTATCCACTGCCAACTCATCTATCATTTTCCTTTAAAATAGGAGGTGGACCTCTATGAAGCTGTACTGTTGACAAGACAACACCCTGCCCAAATCTTTCACCTGGAGATAACCCTAGACACTATCTCTACTTTCTGACACATAAGAAGAGACACTTTTCCAGGGTTATTTACTAGAGGTTCACTTCTACAGGGCCTTTCAAGATTTAGCCACAATCTGCATTATGCTAAGTCCAAACTGATCTCTTAATACTGCAGAAAAATTAAGAATGGTCTCTTGACTGCAGAAATCATACTTAAGAGTTACTGTGTTGAAGCTGAATCCCTAGATATCCTGACACAATTACTCTGAAGTAGGAACTGTATGATTAATTTCAACCTATTTTAATTATTGTATAAATTGGTAAATATTTTCATTTACAATGTAACATTGAAATGAGGTGGAAAATTGTACTATGAAGATTTTCAAAATCTACAATGACTCATAGTTCTGTTGTCTCAAAAATGGCAATGGAGACACCAATAACAGTCTTTCAAGTTCAATCTCTGAGTCTTTCAGTAGGCAAAGCCATTACCCACACCTTCCTTATCCCCTTATTCTTGCATCTTCTTCTTTAAAACCTATTAACCTGCTTGTACAGAAAGAAGTGTGAGATTTTTTCATAGGTTTGTTTGGTGGTTTTGTGTTGGGTTTGGTGGGTTGGGGGGGCGTTGGGGTTTTTGTTTTGTTTCTCTTTCTTAAATATGATTAAATAACTGTATAAAAAGTCATATCCTCTTGTCTGTGAAGTTTAAACACAAAATTTGGGTAGCAAGTAATTAAACCTACAACAGACTAACCTGGACTAACTTTGGAATGATTTTCAAAGCCACCCCATTCTTTTTAAAAAAATTACTCTATATTCATCTTTAAGACCAAAAAATGTGAAAATTAAAACATTGCTTACGATACGGAACTGAAGGAAGTATGTTACTGGCATTTATCAAAACTAAGATACACTAAAACATCAGGAAACAGTGCAACCACACCACCAAAGAGAACAGGTATACTCACTTACTCCTACAAGGCTTAAACTACAGACAAAACATCCAGCCTAGAAAACAATACTTAATCAGTGCTTTTCTGCCAGATGAGGTCAGACAGCACATATCCCACTTCTCAAGACTAAACTGCTGAATAAGCAAAAATGCAGGTTTAAGTTTGGATGTTGACAAAATTCTCAACTTACTGAAGAAACAAATTTAGGAACATTCAGGATTAAAACTGCATCCAGCTTTCGTGCATTTACAGGACATGATATTTTAACTGGCTGATCTTGTAAGCTTCATGACCAACATCATTAAACACAAATATTTTATACAGTCTACTGTGACATGACATCTGTGACATGAACTAATTTAACTTTGTAAATATAAACAGAATGTCCCAGATTAAAAACAGAAAATAACTTCTTGGACTTTCACACTGAAAAAAGCAAACCTCCACTGTTCTACACTTTGTCTATCAGACACTTTGCAAGTTGCATATGCAATCAATCTCAGAAATAAACGTACAAGGATCACCTGGACAGACTACAGCATAATTTAATCTTTTTCTAAATATTAAAGGTAATCTTTGAGGCAATAGTTTTCCATGAACTGGTTCAACAAAATCTGCTACCAACACCAACAAGCATTATCTATAACCACCATAACAGTAATACATCCTATAATTTATGCTTTTAATCATAGATGAAGGTGTGCTAGGAACTGCATAAACTGCAAAAAAGCATCATCTCTAAACAAACAAACAAAAATCCTACAGCAATATCAAAACTCCAGTAACAGTTTAATTTATAGATAAAGGAAACCACCGTGTGATACAAATAGAATAAATAAAATTAAAATAAAATAGAATAAAATAGAATAAAAATTACAGAATCTGAAGACAAAAATACTTATAATGCATATATTAAAAATTTAACAAAATTAAATTATTAAGTTAACACCATATAAAGATTTGAATCTCATCATACTTCCTTAGAATTACAAAAGTTCAAAAGAACTGTCCAGGCATCATAAAATGTTAAATATCAGAAATTAATGCATCATTGCCAGTTTTAGATATGTAACTTTGTCACTCCAGCTTTTAATTATTATTTTCATCAATCATTCATCCTATAATAGTGAAGTCCTCACAGCTTGCTCCTCTAATCATGAGTGGACACTACGGAAGATCTAGGAATCTGTTTTAATTGGCCCTATTACAGTAACAAGGGCATGGTCTATCACTTCAAAGAGCTGCTAGGTAAAACCGAAACTTACCCTATCTTGCATCTCTACATTGCTTTACCATCTTGGCACAATAAACACAACATATTTAAAACACGACAATCTTTAACGGGTTATTGCCATTCAGATGACGGCAATAAAGAGGCTTCCACACAAAGCTGGAGATGCTATGCTGTAACAAGACAAGTCTGCTTAAACCACATTTTATCTGTTTTGTAACTGGTATCACAAAATTAACTACAAGTATCATTTAAAGCTTTATACAAGCCAAACTAGCTGGAACCTGAAAACAAGCAACAATAATAGTAGTTGATCTAACAGAGTCCTTGAAAGAAACATAGAATTTTAAACAAAAGTCATCTCTCAACAAACACAGATAGAAATTCACAGACAAGACAGCTGCTTTCTTGCTGACTGCTATGCACACTATCTACCACTGCACAACTGCAGAAATGGGACATTATTATTTGCCACAGAATTATACCGCCTCTGTATTTCCTATTCATTGTTTACACACCTCCCTCAGGATTTTATTTGCTACATTCACAGAACCTCTGCATTCATTATTTCTATACATTCACAACTGTTTCTTTTAAAACAAACCAGTTGCAGAAGCCTCTCTAAACTGGATCCAAGGAGCCTTTCCTACAGTGCCTTTGGAGTTCAGGACCTCAATGACACCACATTAAGAGAGACCAAAACCTTGAAACTTACAAAACTCAATGAAAATATTAGTGCAAAAGGTCAAAACCAAATTGCAGTAACAGAACCCAAAGTACAAACTGAACCAGAAGGAAGAATAACAATGGTATTTCCTTAAAGAAACATGGCATATCAAGGATCTTCAGTCTTAGCATTTCAAAGGAAAATCTGTTGTGCCTAGTTCAGCTCAGATAATGATCTTATCCATTAACATTTAACAAGACATTTCTATAATACTGTTATGGTTAGTTAGAATTTGTGTTATCTGACATTTTCCTACAATACTGCCTACAGACATTTTATAGGCACGTTTATCCGTAATTTAGTTGGGAAGGCATCCTTCCAACTAGAATCATTCTAGTTTTCTTCTAACAATAATATATTCTGAGCCAGACAAGAAGCTCTACAACTGCATCTTCACAACAAGAGAATGACGTATCGTGAGGCTGAAAAAACTCATTGTAATCCATGAAGGAAATTATATCAAGATAACAGTTTTAGCCAAGTCCTACGTATTTAAATTAGGAAGAGTTATGAGCAAGAAATACGATATTCTGTAAGATCAAAGTTTTCTCTTTTGTACCATCAATTCAAATCCAAACTGTAGTGGTGCAATAAGCATCAGCTTTATTGGAGCATTTGTGCAGTGAGAAGTCTATGATGGCTTTCACACTGCTGGTTAAATTTCAGGGAGACTTTTAAATCAATATGAACACATTAAATAGCATTACTATTAGACAAAGACTTCTAAACCAAAGATTTTAAATGCCAAGTTTATTGAGTTATGAACCTCTAACAGAACACAGGAATACTATTCTATACTGACAGTGACCATGATTTATTCAGTTACGCAAGTATCTACTCAGAACTTTCCAAAAGAAAAAATAATGCACAGTCCCAAAGCAAATTATTTAATGAACATAAGGATGCAACTGCTTCAAAAAAGGACATTCAAATACCACTCACATTAATAATAAAAACCATTCAGGAATATGTACTCTTCTAGGAAGATTGCAAAAAATAGACTAAAATATTACTGAAAAACATCGTGCCCCTCGCTCTGTTCAGAAAAGCCTCTGACAACTGCCTTAACCTCCCATTATCATACCAACACACACTGATATACACAAAGTCAACCTGGAAATTCTCCAAGAAAAAGCAAGAGGTCAAGCTTAAAATGTTGGTTTTCTACTAGTTCTGAACGATAGCCACATCAGACAAAACCAGAAACATTCTGACATTTCCTACTGTGTTTACAAGTATGCCACATTTACACGCCAGGCAGCAGCATGAAATGCAATTCACACTTTCACTGTATGTTTGTGTTTCTGTGAAAGAAAAGCATTCAGCTGCAGAACCAAAACATGTTCAAGCTCTCCTCTTGCATTTCCTCATATACAAAACCAAGAGATCTGGAGAATTTCACACTCCCACAGCAACTCCTGTGTTCCTTGGGTATCACACAAGATCTTTAAGAATTTTCTTAATAATCTTTTCTCCTTCCATATTTCTAACTACTGGAGCTCAAGAATCACTCCTGAAGTAGCTTCCTCAATAAGGAGTTTAAAAATGCAATTATGTGAGAACACTGCGTATGCTGGTGCTATGAAACAGATATATGCAAAAGCAGTATACTGAGCAAGTTCCTTGCACTTCTTAAGGAACCCTGAAGCTCAGAGAGAAACTTTAACAATGATCCTGTCTCCTGGATCCAGGATTCCTTTCATGTTTTCATGAAACATCGTTTTTCAGAGACATCACCAGTGTATTTCCTCCACTTTACTATATAGTCTCTTTTCTATAGATTTCTGCTTTGTCTGTCTACTTTCATTTTTCAGAATCATCTTGATCATCACCTTTTTGTAATTTTACAAGCATTTAAGCAATTTTGCCATTGAACTATAATTCACAGACATTTCAGTAGCCTCTTTTCCATTCAAGAAACAGTCTTAACATCCACATTTGATTTTCAAGTATCTTTAAATTTTTTACTTTTCACCATGATCAGATGGTCCTGGTATATCTTACAAACTTAATTAAATAAGCCTCCTTGCCATTGGCAAAAAAAGAAATATCCTTCTATACTACTATGCAGGTTACTAGCAAGACTTAAACAAAGCCTGAGCATTTTCAAAAAGGAAAATAATTTTAGCTACTTATGCCTGTGATTACATTCTTCTGAAAGTAAGCATAATGTAAAGATGTAGTATTATTTTTCTTAAGCTGTATAAATCCCTGTTCTCCTTAAGGCCAAGTATTAGCCAGCATACACAGAGCTGGCAATAAGCTCTAGAAGGCAGAGATGAATAGAAATTTTCTCCTTTAGTTTCTCAGTGATGACAGATCTGCACAGCATATTCATTATTCCAGTCCAAGACAGAGTTAACTTGTATGTAATCTGCAACTCTACTATATATCACACACCATATGTAACAACTGATCTGCTGTTTTCCTCCTTTCGTCTTCATTCAGCAGCATACCTAGCTCTGAAAAGAAACATACTTCCAGGAATACAAGCATAACCTGATCAGTCCCTAACCAGTAAGATTAATCAAGACTGTTACTACAGAGCTGCTGATACCCATCAAGGCTGCAGAAATACAGACCTCATCAGCAAGATGTTAACTCCAAAATTACTGTTGGGTTTAAACCTCCCTACTATAACATTCTTGGGAAACAATCACCTTTGGGTATAATATATTTGCCTTACTTTTTCTGTCATTTCTAAAGAATTCAAGGTACTGTTTAGGCTATTCTATCGAGAAATGAACTCATGACTTCCCCTTACCTTCCTAGGCTTAGACTTCTGAATCACTTTCTAGTTTAACTTAATATGTGTTTAGTGACTGCACTATTTTTCTAATAAAACTCTTCCACAGTACCATCCTACTAAACACTATCTCAAAGAGGCAACAATTAATTTGAACTTTTCGGCAGCATACGAGAAAAAAAAATTTTGATGCATTTTTAACACCTTGATTCAGACTATGTTTCACCAGTAACAGATCTGAGAATTTCATAATTACTAGTTTCATACAGAAAGTAAAATTAATTTTCGAATATTATCACTTTAGAACAGGCAAATAAAACCAGTAAAACCAGAAATCCTCATAATTATAATGTTACAGGATAGTTACTGCAGCAACAAACAAGGATACCTGGAAATTCAAACTGAAGTTTAGAGCAGGACACAGAGCTGCACTGCAACAGTGAAGTACCAAGAAGGAAAGTTTGTTTCAAGAGGAAACAAACTCCCAGATGTCAGCTTTATACCTTTTTACCCTACCAACTTTAAAAACATTGACTATTGGCAAGGTCTGCTGGTTTGGGTACTATAGAGAAGTTACGCCTGCCTTTCTTCTAAAGCATGTTATGTTTCCAGAGGAAAAGTGGGGTGGGGGTAAAAGTCTTTATTTCACCCCTGACAGGCCAGTACTGTATGTAGACTGCCTATATTTCAGTAGACTGCCTCATCAACTCATCCGTTATTCTCTGCGCCACTTTAGAAGGAAGTTATATACTTTGATCCCTAAAACTTGATAAAAAATAGAATATCGGGGCTTTTTTTCAAGTTAGGTGCTAAAGTGATTAAAAAGTTCCCATAATTATGCTGTAAGACATGCAAGCTGATTGCATTTTACAATACAAGATTTATGAACCAACCAATCCTGGATGATATACTATCCCTTCTCTTTAAATGGACAGTCCTCTTCATCTATTTTCCATTCTCTCAGACAATTTTTATATCTATTATTTAGAACAAACACATCCATCAATTTCCTGAAATTAACAAAGTACAAGCATTGCTGAAGTGCAAGCTCATGCAAAACAAAACAAAACTCACTAATAACCCCCTATGTTCCCAAAAAATAACGCAACCAAAAAAAAAAAATTAAAACAACAAAAAAATTCACACCTGATATTATCTCAGTTTTATGAAGAACTCTTTCCCTAAATTACTTGTTTCATGGTCACTGAGCTGAAAGCTACTACAAAATAATCAGCTGAACATTCAGCTTTCCAGATTGATATTATTCTTAGCAGTACTACTTTATACTAAAACAATGTTTTGCAATTTTAAAGAAAGCCTTTAACAACATTAAAACAAGACATTTAGGCATTTAATGATTAAACAGATTTAAATTTGAAGCATTAACCTAAATACCCTACAGCATTTCTAAGAACTTCACTGAGCTGCCATAATTTCTGTCAGCGTATGTAGTACTGAATGACTAGTAAAATACCTGAATTGAAACTATTCCAGTCTAGCAGTTTGTATGATCTTGTGTTACCCATAATTCCGACAAAGGCTGAGTTTAAAACAGCAAATTAGTAGATCAGTTATAGGAGCAGAATAGTGAAAAAAAACTACCAACAAGAACACAATTGACAACACCACTCCACAGGAACTGGAAAGACACAGACAGCAGAGTTAATAAGAGGCTGAAATAGAAAGGGAAAAAAGGAGCATGCTATAGCAATCTAGCACTAGGCGTGATCAAAGTGTACAGTATATAGCAATTATTGTCTTATCAGTAAGTTCTCGATCCACCTTCAAATGTTCTTTCTTTTGCTACATTTTTCTGTTTATTTGCCAGTTTGTTTCCTTTACCATTTTACAGAATTGACTTAAAATTTCATCACAGCATCAGAATTCTTTTTTTCTACTTCTTCACCTTCCCTCCCACAGCCATGTGCCTTCATTTCCCCGTTTGTTTTCATTGTTTTGCAATATACTGAATTCAAAGTATCATGCATCTTACATTCACTTGTCAGGAGCAATCTACAAGTCCTGCAAAAACACTGCAAAGAGCCACTTAGTTGTGCAAATATGCACCTCTACCTTCTCTTATTTCTTATCCTGCCTTCTGTCAGTTGGTAAAAATAAGTAAGTGCATAATGCAAGAAATTAGTTTTTAAAACTTCTGAGCAAAACTGATTTATTTTGACCTAAATAAGTTTATCACACAGTAAATTTTGCACATAAATGACCTGCATCAGAAATCTGTTAAAAATACAGAAGCCCAAGACAACTCTGTGGCAAAGAAACGGAGGACTCACATATAATTTATACTTTGACATTTCTTTCAATCTTCTCTCCAGACCGTGGAAATAAATCTTAAAATCGGGGGGAGGGGAGTGGGGAACAACAATACTGTGTACTCATATGCTTTAAAAATCCCTTAAAGTAAGGTTTTTAATTCACATTAAGTCTCAGACTTTATTTCATGTTGCCAGTTTACTGGATCTTTAAATCAACAAAAATCTACCTGCTTGCAGAATTACTTGTCTTGGGCCACAAGAAGAAGAAATAAAATGAAAAATAATAAAAAATAAAAGGATTTTTTTTTTTTTGGTTTTGCTTGCTTTTAAAGATGCATTTGCACAAACTTTGTTTATTACTCCTGACAAGTGCATGTAAAATGACTACAGGTGCTATTTTTTTACTCTGCATTTTTGAGTGCACTGTTAATTCCAACCTTTTACAAAGTATTCCTTGACTTGTCTCAGCAAACATAACAACAAAGTCTTCAAAATCAAGTCACTTAATTCTGCTGTCAGAACTACAACATGCAAAATACACGTTCTGTACTAGAGTTCTAGTAAATATTAAAGTATTGGAGTTCCAAGTAAATATTAAATATAAATCTCAAAGTACTGTTCAGTATATGCTTTTAAGAACAGAAGCAAAGCTGTAAAGGTTTTATAAAAAGAGGTTAAACACACATTTAGCTTAATTGTAGTCATTAGTCCTTAAGGGTTTCAAGGAGCAGAAAATCAGCAAATATTCACAGTTAAGATCTAGTATTTCATCTTACTTGTGTCTGAATGGCAAACTTACTACTTTTTAATATTAAAACTTGATGAGAAAAAAAAAAAAGTCTTCAATAATTCAAAGACTGATTTTAGTGCAAAGTTAATGGATTCGAAGTTCTTCATTATTTCATTAACCTGAAATTTCTCACTAAAAACATACCCTCTGAGTGACTATTATTTTTCAAGCTTAAATTATCTGAAAAATAATGCCTTTTAACATACATTGTTTGAATAGATTTTAGATATAGGTAAAGTATATGATCATTATGACAACTTGGGCAAGGAAGTTGTTCTTGTGTTAACATACCAGGATTGTGAATGCGATCCAGGAGCTTCACAGACCGTGCACTGACAACACCACCAACGTGGACAAGAAAGCCTGGTGGAAAGGTCGTCAAGGTAAAAAATGGAAATTCCTGTTATGATTAAAAACAAACATCAAATGACTGCTTACCAACCACTGCTGATTGCCAACAAACATGCAATGAACTGATAACTTCCCTGAAATACAAGCAAAGCAGTTACATTACGCCAAACGTCCTCCAGACTTACTAAGCATTATGTAACCATAAGTCTTCACATACCCATAGTATAATAAAAGCAGAGATATTACACAGTGTAAGAATACTTTTCCCCCATAGAGTTGTATCAAGCACAATATTAAATAAATAATCAAAACTTTACACACTTCGTTAGCAAAGCCTCTATTGGTCCACTTTTAGGATGTCAGCTAAACAACATAATTCTACTTTCATTAACTAATACAAAATGAAGAAAAATTATTCTCAGTTTTTAGGTCTCATTGTTACAACTGACTGCAGTTTGATTCTGAAGCACAGAATAGATCAAACCGTAGTCTTGCAAGAATGATGAATGGCTTATTACAGGAAAACGTACCTGCTCTGCTGCTGTCCAAACTTTAAATTTTAACATGTATATATCTAACTTCTGGAATAAAGCATAAATCTTCAAAATACAACTAAGTTCTTAAACTAAGGAAATTTACTTCCAATTCATTTGCATAAATTAGTTTTTACTAATTCATAATTAAAATGAAAAACTAAGAAGTTTCAGCAACTACTCAAAAATGTAGTTCGTACAAGAGGCAAAGTATTTTTTCATGACACACATGATGAACTAAAACAGTCATATTTGAAAGAAGTGAGCCCAAAAATCTAAGATTTAATTTTCTACAGAGACCTTCTATGGAAAGTCTAATATACATACTCATGGGGGAAAGGCAATAGATCGATGTTCAGCAATTCTAAATGCACAGAGGCAAAAAAAGAAAAAGTCATGCAATCATGGTTTGTATAGTCATGGCAACTGGTCAAAAGGAAAAAATAAACACCATAATTTCATATGGGAGAAAGTACAGTATAGATTTCTTTCTCACATACTTGAAGCACTTGCAACAGTACAGTTCAATTGCGCTTCTACCTAAACAGTATACATGCTGCAGATTATATGAGAATAACTGTTCTTCCAGCAATACATGGCATTGAAAGTCCCCTTAAACTAAAGCTCAATGCAGATTTGAAAAAATTAATACTTCAGAATTCTTAGTATTAGAACTCATGTAACTTTAAAGAGGTCCTACAGATCTCAAGTTTTCTGGATTTTCATTTTACTTAAGACTTTCAAAATTAAGAGGGAAACTTCAAAATCGGCAACTGTAGTATGAACTACCAGAATTAAAAAAAAAAAAAAACAAAAAAACAAAGAACCCCCCAAAACCTGCAGTGGTGCTTTATGATGCAACTGAAAAGCAGGAAGATTTCACCACAGGACTCTGCAAACTTGCTGGACTAAACTGCCTTCAGGAGCACCGATGGATCTCTAGAGAGGGCTACAGAAGGATCCTCCCCCCAGAAGGTTCTAACAGATCATAAAGTGCTTTGTGGGTTATCAGAATAGTCAAGCAAACTCTTGACTACAACACAGCCTGAACTCCTTTTCTGTACATCTTTTAGGCTGAAAAAGTGAAAAAAATGCAGTACATCGGCACTTTGTTAGAACCCTCTTTCACTGTGGCTCTGTAACACAATCTGTTCAGTGATTCACAAGTATACTGATAATACTTGTGCCTGTATAATTCCATGACACTCATTCTGCCTTACATTTAAATATATAACATACATGTTTGCTGTCCCTTGAATATAGTTATCCCACACAGACATTAAAAATAAATACCTTTCCCAGAACTACAGAAATCGATAAAAATTCTACTGCATATGCTACCTACATAAATTCCATTAAGCCTGTATTTTATATATACATGTACATTCACACTTACGTTGTGCTAAAGCAGTACATAGTGAACAAAGTCAACAACCGTGCTCTAAAGCACAAGCAAATCTGATGCTTTCTAATCTATAGAGATACAAAAGTTACTTTCATTTTGTTCATTTTCATAAGGCTGTGTAGTACAAGTAATTTTAGTATGTTCAGACTTCCAGTTTTCCTGATCTCCTGTGCTACAAACCGGAATAAAATTTTAAGGTAATAACATGGTTTTATCTCAATCTACATATTGATACTTGCAAATCTATATTACGATACATGCTAAAATCAGACCTCTGCCCTATCAGTCAATTCCAGCCACAGACAACTCTGGGTAACTGACTCAACTGAACCATTCTGACATGGTCTGATTCCATTAGCAATGTCTCATTCATTCTGATGCAGATCATCATATTATGGTTTTTTCCTTTTTTAATTTTTTAAGCTCATTTGGAGGCTTTGGGGGTTTTATTATTATTCTATTACTCAAACAAGTTCCAGCCTCAATTGCATGTGGTAATCTGTAATACTTCAAAATTATAAAGCT
>JAVHNF010070729.1:52009-75599 GCA_034783455.1 Micropsitta finschii | reverse complement strand
TTCAAGTGAAACTAAAACAGTGATACCAATACAGGTCTAAAATAAGAAATAGATTATGATTTATTTTTTTAACATAAACTGTTCTTTAAATATAATGTTTATGCAGTTTTTCAGAGAAAAAGCTTTGAAAGACGTGACAATACGGGGAAATAATTCAAAAGTCATTATCAATTAATATGTAATTTGTATACTTTCACATGTATAAACCACTACTTGATGAATACACTTTATTTTAAAAGAACTAATATTTGAAATTACACTCTTATATAACCACTACACTCATATTATTCTTGCAAAATCAGAAATAATGTCAGAAGGGGATCAAAAGCAGGGATGTCATTAGCAGAAATGGAAGTCTTTCATAAAGTGCACTGATATTTCATTTTTATACATTTTAAAGCCTGTGTAGGTTTAACAGTTGTTGAATTATGAAGATGACGAACCATCAGGGTTTATGTTCATGAAATCTCACTATAAATATGCTGTCCTGAACAAGCATACCATTTTAATCATAGTATGTGGAGTTATGAGCCTTGGAGAAGGTCATAAAAATATCAAGTAGGATCTGAATTGCCCCATTCTTTAACACATTTGTTGACTGAAACCAACATTTTACCTAGCTTAGATTAATCCTACTCCTACAGGTAGATTGGAGGTGTCCTCATAGAAAATGAAATTTGCAAACCTGTATATGGAGTCATCTCTTGACTGTGCAAGTGAAATAAACCTTTAAGGGCTTTCTCCATTCATGAAAATAAGAAGACTTATACTCTTAAGGAAATGCAAGCCACTCTTTATTTCTCTGCAGTGACAACAGTTTTTCCACAAAGCTGTTAAAGTGTAATTATTTTGAGATCATTGCATAATATTTTGCAGTTTTACCAAACCAAAATAATTGTACCTATAATAGTGAGATCCATAGACATTATTCCTGTTGGAAACTTTTCTAAACAGTTTCTAACTGCTATAAATTACTGTATTTTTATTCTATATATTCTATATGTAGAATAATAAAAATAATCAGATCCTAAAGTATACATATTGGAAAATATTTTTTGTAATTTCTAGAAATTGCTATAATTAAAATATGCAGTAAAATATATTTCTATAATAATAGAGAAATGTATAATTGCTATAGCATTCAGTTTATTGAATCCCTGATGATTAAACAGTGGAAGAGTAAGTTAGGAGAAGAGCTACTGAAAACAATTTTTAACCTCCTGGAGTGCTTCTTTGGTACATAGTCTTGGCTATTGAGAAATAGAGAACAAATACAGGTGGATCTTTAGCCTGACCCATCCATTGTTATAGCTGATAGGCTTTTAATAATGAGAGTTATGGAGATCCTTTGAAGTACAATCCCAGAGGCTAGTGTTTAATGGGTGCATGAGCAGCACAGCATTTTCTTATCTTCCCTCCTCCCCGTCTTTCCTCTTTCAACTCACCCTCTTTTCCAACTCCTCTACCTGCCCTCACTTTTATAGCTGGAAATCAGTAATTTAAATCTTTTATATTTGTCTGGAATATGCCTAATTAAAATCAGGGTTTTTCTTAACACCGTGTTAAAGGTATTCTTCCAATTGCTTTCTTCTTTGCCGAAAATACATATGCTAGATCAGCACTGGAAGGCAGTATCCTATATCAGAGGTGAATACTCAAAAAACAGGATTTTATATCCATACATCTCAGGATTAGTGCCAGCCTATCCTTTTAACCTCAGAGAAGGAATGTAATTTTCTTCACTTTGTTAACATGCATCTAAAAGAAACAGATGCAATGTTGGAACCCCCAGGACCAAATTTAGCTGCTTAAATATATGTGTCTAGTGTTATTTGAGGTGCTGCACGATATTCACATGTGACCAGCAGATTGCACAGGACTTTTTAACATCTCTGCCTTTCTGACATGGCAGCATAAGATAAGGTAACATACTCAGGTGTCCCAGATTTTTCTATGATATTTTTTCTCTAACACAATAGCAAAGTAACTATGTGTGCTCTTCCATACACCTTAGCAAGTTGTCTGATTGTTACACTGCAGATCTTGTGATCTTTTGAAAATAAATGACCCAAACTTTCCTTGAAGGCCCACATTAGATTAACCTCTGAGAATAAAACCCTATGCATGCCTTAACTTCCTGTTCCCAAAAATGTGTTAGCAAATTTGGCCTGTGTCAGATTTCCTAACTGGCCTTAGAACCCAGGTTTCTTCCCTTTGGAAGGGAAGACAAGGTGATGATATCTTCATCTCTTCTTTACCATGACGTCGGATGCAACCTCTGCCACAGACCTGTACTAGGATCCCTGGACCCAGTAATACAAACAACATTAGTCTGCTATGTGAACATTTCATTTTGCATAAGTCGACAGAAAAAAAAAAAAAAACCAAAAAAATCTTACGTTCTCAAATGAATATCAAGTGGTATCAAAGCTAATTTTTTTTATTAAAAGGATTTGTCCTATTTAATGCTTTCATTGAAACAGAATTTCAGAAAATATTTCCAAGTGAGAGCATGTTTGTCCAAATTGTTCTCTGGGGCACAATTTCTCTAAAAGGATATAAATTAGTAATATTTTAATATTCTTAGAATACATAATATTTTTTAAATACTAAAACACTGTGTATAAAATCTGTCAAACTGTTTGGAATTATTAAGTACTACAGTGAGTAGTGAAGATCAGGAAGTTCTTTGATCTTAATTTAAAGTCTTTATATCTTTATTTTTTATAAGGAAACAAAAACCAAATCAAGCATTTGTCAGCTTAGGTAAAATGCTATGTCAGCCTGGAAAAAATGTCCATCTATTGGAGAAGAGTGAAAAATCTACTTTCAGGTAAAGTGTGTTGGTTTTAACAAATTCTTATGTGGTATTAAAATCAAAGTCCATATAGGAGAAAGATAAGAAAAGCATATGTGTTTTTTCATGTATGGTAGGCTTACAAATATTTTCTTGTGTTTTTGAGAATTATGGATGAGTTTAAGACTACAAAGAGGGGTATGTTCAAGTGCATTAGTGATACAGAAAAGAGATGCACAGCATGCCTTTTCCTCATATGACCCAGCAGTTCCACAAGACAATAAACAATCAAAGCAATATCTGTATTTTCAACAAAGTAAATGTGCAGAAAATTTAGGCTCCCTATCTTATTAATCTTTAAGTTTACTAGAATTCTTTTGGGAATGTCTTGAATCCAATCAAAGGATTGTATTTTTTTGCATTAGAATAACTTCTTGCTTCCATTTTTGCCTAGAAAGATAGGTCATTCTGGGTTGTGGCACTGGTAGCCATGTGCATGAATAAAATATTTTGTGTCTCTGGTTCAGCGTTAGAAGAACATGAAGCAAACCAGAAAGCCAATGACACCGAAATGAATAGAAGTTCTTTTTTCTCAGAGAGACTTCTAGGAGTGATGGAAAGCAACCACTCCCTGCAAATCTCAACAGCATTATTGGATTAGTTCAAAGATAACCTTGAGAAGATTGAAGGTAAAAAGAGTTGCAATCTGTTTCTTTTTTTTTAATGGTGAGGAAGAACTAATAATACGGACAGAGCTTTGGGTGGCATGGTTTAGTATGAGGTGTCCCTGCCCATGGCAAGATGATTGGAACTTGATTAAGGTCCTTTCCAATCATAACTATTCTATGATTCTATATCATAGAGAAAGTGTTTGAGATTGGCTCTTGGGGTTTTCTGGGGAGAGAACTGGGTTTGTTCAGCCTGAAAAAGAGGTTACGGGGGACTTACTGTGGTCTACAACTACAAAACAGAGTAGTATGTAGAAGATGGAACAAAAACTCTCAAGTGTGGAAAGAATGGAGGAAAGATTTTGTAAGTATCAAAAAGGTCAAAGAGACAGAACAACATACAGGAGAGGTAAAGAAAGAAGACGAAGCCAAAAACAAACTTTATGAAGTTATTAAATAATCAAAACATTTTTTTCAATCTCAAATCCAGTCCGTAAATCTGTAAGCTTTTTCTTTTAGAGGAGTGAAGTTATGTTTGCATTTAAACGATGTACAGTAGAGTGAAGTGCTTTCATTTTTTCAGATGGTTTCTCTTTATTATTCTCTTGAACTCATGTGTATTAACTGAACTGTATGCTTTTGAAATAAGTAACAAAATCCCCCACAGGAGCCAAGCATTGCCATGGTTATCTGAAGATAAGTTAATAAAGACTTAAAAACCTGGCTCAGCTTTTGTATGACTGTAGCCTTAAGCATCAAATATAATGGGTTGAGTAATTTAAAGTAAACATAAATGACATGTTTAACATTCCCCAAAATTATAACATTTTAAAATTATAGCAAATTAATTTCAAAAACTAAAAAGAGTGTGAAAGTTTATTGATGTAGAAACTAAACTCCAAGTTTCATACTGAAAAGCAGGAAAAGAAGTAATGATCAGTCTCATTTTTTCACCAGCTCTAATAAATAGAATAAATTGCTGGATTAAGGTTTTGATTGAATCTTAGTGCAAGAAGTAAAAAGGTAGTGGTACAGAATAGCCGTAACTTAATTTAAAATACGATTTCTGGATGTAGCTGTGTGTCCAAAGAGCAATACGATTCAGACGCCTACCAGACTATATTTTTCTGGTGAGGAAAATCCAGAATGGGTCTGCATATGTTGTACATGTGTTTTGGAAAGGCTTAAAGAATTCAGAGAAAAAAATATAAATAAGGAAAAGCTGGAAATACTGAAAAATTCAAATATTGAAACTTTCAAAGGTCTAATTCTACTACTTTTTTTTTTTTTTTTTTCTTTTTGAGGGGGCATTGAAATTCAGATTTATGTATTAATAACTGGTTTTGGAAGTAAGATACTCAGATACAGTAGGATGTTATTCAAAACTGATGTTCATAATATATGTTGTTTCCCACAGAGTAATGGCGTCTTTCTCATGTGCAATGAAAGATTTATCTCAGATAAATGTGTTGGGATATGTGGTATTAAATATAAACTTCCATTGTTCTTCAAATGAAGCTATTCATATCTCTGCATACAACTGTCATGTATATGTATATATGCATAGTATAAGCCCTAAAATGGTGGATAAAACCATACTTTGAAACAGTCTAGAGACTTGTAGGATGATGTGAACTTCAGGTCTTACTGCACTGCATGGTCATTTCTGAGCAGGAGTTTCTGCATCTGTATAGATGTTTGCAGACTGCATGCCAACACTGTATTTTCTTTGTTCTTGTCTCATTCTTTTCAGGTTTTCAAAAATGTATGTCAAATCTCTTTGTAGCAAACCACAGGAGTAGCCTCTACTAGCAATTCTTGGTGTGTGTTTTTTCTTCTGGCTTCTAGGAGTCTTCTGCAGATTGAGAAAAGATAACAATAAACAAAGAATATTCTCTTTCAGTCAGATGCCTGCCATGAGGAAGTTGTTATTGATAGAGAAGGGGATAACAATAAAAAGATTTGAGAGAAATTATAAAAAGGAATTTACTGGAGAAGAGAAGGCTGCTTGGAGACCTCACAGCAGCCTTCCAGTATCTGAAGGGGGTCTACAAGGATGCTGGAGCGGGACTCTTTACTAGGGACTGTAGTGATAGGACAACGGGTAATGGGTTAAAACTTAAGCAGGGGAAGTTTAGATTGGATATAAGGAAGAAGTTCTTTACTGTGAGGGTGGTGAGGCACTGCAATGGGTTGCCCAGGGAAGCTGTGAATGCTCTGTCCCTGACAGTGTTCAAGGCCAGGTTGTACAGAGCCTTGGGTAGCATGGTTTAGTGTGAGGTGTCCCTACCCATGGCAGGGGGTTGGAACTAGATGATCTTAAGGTCCTTTCCAACCCTAACTATTCTATGATTCTATGATTTGAAAGTATATCTAACAGCTGGTTGAAATACAGTTATCAGAGTACTTCAAAATGTATCTTGCCTTTCACTCTTGGTTTACTGTTTTAACCACTGTTCAGCTACACCATAATCCTGAGATCCATTGCAAATTTTTAAGAAGATATAAAAAAGGTAGAATAGATACCTTCTGGCCTTGGCTTTGGTTTTTCCAATCCACCATCCTGCATTAGCTCAAAAGCAAAGGATACATTGAGGACCTAGTGACGCGATAAAGGTACTCATTATTGTGAACTATATACAATATAGGATATATGGTCAAAACAAGATTTATTTAAAGCTGCAGACCCAGATGCTAAGAAAGAAAAAATAGTCAGGGCTCTGTATATCAATGGCAGATCTGGTCTGTGGAATCCAGACAATCCATTGTTTCCTTTTTTTTTTTCTGGGTGGTGATGGTGGTTTCAGAAATATAAAAGTAATTGAAAAATAACATCTGGACTAATATTACCCATAGAAACGTTAGTTACAAGTAAGAACAGCCCACCTCTCACAACTCTGAAAATTGGAACATGATGGCCCATGAAGCGCTCTTGTCTTGAATAGACAACTGAATTGCCTGGATAGCAACAGACATTCAGGTAATAGTTGATCTTAAAATGATAGATTTTACATGTATGCTTTTATGCTTCCAAAAAAAAATTAAACCTTTCAAATGTTAAATTCTTGGATTCTCAACACAAAAACCCAGTTCAGTCATCAATTCATGCGTATAATGTTTTCTACGCTTAATGAAGACCAAGTCTGGTTCAATGCATCACAAAATGGCTACCAAAATCAGTTCTTACTTCCTAACCTCCCCATCATTAATATAACTTTCCCTTTTATTCCCGATAAGCATTAATACTGAGATCTTAAAAATGCTTGGAAATGGTTACCAGCACATTCCTATTACATCAAACTTATACAGAAAGGCCTGTGTCATCTTTGAATTATTTGACATACTTATGTATTTATTTGTTTTTAACAGAAAAATGAAATCTAATTACCTTTTGTTCAAAACTATCAGGAGTCAAGAAAAAGCTATGCAGAGGAACAAAATAGCCTTCTAGGAGACCCATTAGCAGGACTAAGTACACACCATCTGCAAACTGTAAAACAGACATTTCTCAGGACATTCACTGAAGAGTATCTCATTGCTTTGCTTAATGAACAAGTTATATATTGTCTAATGTAAAACTGTCAACAAAATACTAATACAAATATTTTAAATTGCAACAAAAAGATTTCATCTCACTTCTTTGATTCCTCTTATTTAGTTAGTACATTCTGTTATGTCTTCTCCAAAACTGACCTAATGCTAACATACACATGCCAAATAAAGTTCCTGGAAAGAGAGGTTGTCAGTGGCTTTGAGGTATGCCTTTGCTTTCTATTCAGTTAGTTGCAAGGAATCAGAACAGCCACCTTTCAAGCTCTCAAACAGCATGCATTCCCTGAGCACAGAAAAGTAGAATGGAGGTGCAATCTCATGGCCGCACCTAAACCCAGTACATTGGAGGAAATAAAGGAACATCTTTGTCCACGTTATGTAAGTCTGCGTCAACCTAATTTTAAGTGTAATTACAGATGGAAGATATGTAATTGCTATATGCTAATTTCTATCTAAAAAAATAGCAACAAGATTTTGTTAAAGGCCTCTCACTCTGAGTTATCTGAAGCAACCCATCACCTTCCCATAGTAGCTAATTTTCTTTCAACAGACAGAAATACAATCTCTCATCTCAGGGAATACTGTTTCAGATAAATGCTTAAGGGGTTTCTAGCCACATTTGAATAAATCATTTTTTCTAAAGCAAATACTGCAATAAGCAGGCAAAGGGAACACATTTCTGAAAGCCCTTACACATTATTTCTATCTGAATCTTACCTTTGAAAAAGTTCTACGAGATTGATAGCTATTTAAATAAACCAGAGATTCTTAATAACATGAATCAAGACATAAAATAAAGCCTGTCCTGAAGTCACCTGGGTTTTTTTTGATACCATCCTTCCTATCTGACCTTGTAATTTGCTTATGAAAACTACTGCAGTTGTTCACATGGGGTGGTATTAATACAGCAGGATTAAGCTTTTCTTTCACCTTCTTTTCAGCCAATTTAGCAGCTGAGAACAAGAAAGAAGACCATGTACCACATTATTTCTGTGGTGCAATCAAGCCTGCAGCCCAAATCTACAGCTGCCTATACACTTGAGTAGCTTTACTCTCAAGAACGTGTCTTACTGAATAGAGTCATTGTAATCCCATACGGTTGCGTGCTTATGTGAAGGTGGGCAGGAAACAACTGTTCAGCTTGATGCTGGATCAAACCAAGCGGACAGAGTTCTTTCCTGACCAAAACAAGTACATGTTCTGCTTACAGCACTTGGCAGCACCCAAGAGGTAGCATATGTTAATTAATTTTTATGCTAATGGCAGAGCAAAACAGTTTCAGAAAAATTAAGCTGCCCAATTGGTGATGGTCTTCATCACACAAACACATTTAGAAATGAAGGGTTTCCTGCTGAAATAACATCTTAGAGCTCAATCGATAATAACTCAATGAGATTTCTGGATAAGGTTCAGGGCATAGTGCACAACAGTGCGACTATCCCTCCCTTTTATGAAAGGCTGTAAACTCCTACCTGAGTCTCCAGTTCAGTGACCTCCAAATTCAATTTATTCAGATGCTTGTTCACAAAGGTGATGAGAGTCTGAAATATGAAAACAATGTACTGAAAGCCTATTCAGTAGAGCAGCAGCTCAACACATGCAGTATGAAGTCCACTCAAAAGAGAACCTGCATAAACAGAGAGACTGCAACACAATTTTCAAGTTTTAGAATTGAAATAGAACATTAGAAAACCCTTTTTTTCTCTCCTGAGATTGAAGAACAGATATAAAATGATCGTGATGTATATAATAAAAACACTGTTAAAACATAAGAATTCTTAAAAAAAACCCCAACCCAGTAGCAGACTATAGGGATGTGGGTAACTGGACTCCACTCAAATGTGACAGCAGCCAAAATACTCTAGGTCAGACCCCTGGCAGTTTTAAACTGGATACCTTTTTAGAATCAGTATACTCAATCTACCAGGCAGGTTCTACTTAACACACACTTTGTGGGAATTTCTTTTTGATGGAAACATTGATAACTACAGGTTGCTCTGTGTTCCAAAGTTAAGTTTATGCTGCTAAATGTTAATAAAAAGTAATATTATAATAATGAATTTGTATACTTTTTAAGCATAAAGCTTAATTGTATTTAATGTATGCAGACTATGTCAATTATGCATTATATACATACATATACATTATATACATACATACACACTCACTACATATGTAGAAACAGATCCACGCAAACATGCACACATCATGTATTTTGAAAATTAAAACTTTCCAACCTTTTTCACTACGTTGAGCTTGTCTGGAGCATGGTCAAATAAAGTGTCAAATGCATCTCTTTCTGAAAAACATTCAGAGATATTAATATCCTGAGCAACAGCTCTCCAAATGCAGAAAAAACACTTATTAAGGCACATACTGTTTGAGACAACACAGTCAGGAAGACTTTTCATGATAGCCTCTTTGTATTCCAAGTACCATGTATTTTGCATACTGCTCTCTTGCTGTAAGCTGCTACGAACTTATTCTCTATTATTTACAAAAAGCATCATTTTCAAGTAGGATCTGGATTACCCAATAACCCTGTTTCTTAGAAATTAACAAATAATAGTATCTTAATGCATAAAACCTTAATCAGACAGAAACAAGGAGCTAAATAACCAAATCTTTTTTTTTGCAGAAGGACCTGAGTTCACATCTACAGTTAGTACATCTACATAGGAAGATTTTCCTCATGGGCCACTGACTGCGTTGTGATGTGCTATATTATAAACCACCTCAAGCAAGCCTCTTAATTACACAGCTGCAATACAATTCTTTGTATAGATGTTTTGGGGGCATTCTAATACGCAATTTAGGACATTATCAGCAGGTCAGGCAGCCTAGGGTAGCATGACTGGAGTGCTACCATAGCCGCCTTCTGAAGAAAACAGAAAAAAACAATAAACGTAAAAAGGTACCAGAGCTTTTTCTGAGCAATTTCCATTTTGACTATCACCTGAATTATAGTGACTGACCCTATGAAAAGCTACATTCATACTCCTCAATAGTATGAATGCTAGATCCAAAAGCATTTGTAGAAGGTAGACTTTATACAGAGAGTGCTCTGGGACATCACTGGGAAAAGAAGGCCATGCATGTAGCCTTTTAGATCAGCTCTAAGGCAGCTACTGAAATACTACAAAAAGCAAATGCTAAATTTTGGTGGGACTCCACCTAAGCTTCTCAGGTACATGTTTTCTGTTGGCCAGGCCTCTGGCTAGTCTCACTACTTGCAGTAAGACGTACTAGCCGCAGGACCTTGCATGGTGTTTAGGCCTGCCGAATAATGACTCAAAGTCATTAAAGTGTAAGCAAGTAATGCATGCAAGAATGCCGACAGGTTCACCAGCTGGTTTATCACAAGACATCATTTCATATTATGCTGTGAACTTACGACCATTAATACTATTATAGTAATGTTCTAGAGGTTAAACCACAAAGCACCTGCAAATTAACATGTGCTGAAAAGCAATGAAATGTGTTTTAAAGATGGTCAGACTGATTTTTATGCTTTTTTTCCTTTTGTTAACTGCCACAATAGCCTGTGGTGCATATATTTATGTATTTGCCAGAGCAACTTGAAATCCTCTGCTTCCTTGCAGTTTGATCAAAGTGGCCACCCATTGCAGAACTAATGTTGACTTTGGCTGCCTTTAGAAAAAGAAAATAATCAGATGTACTTACCATGCCTTCCTGATAATGCCCTATGAAAAACAAAAAGAACAAAACACAGTTATATATAATACACTTGCAGACATTGTGCTGCAAAAGACAACATCATACATAGCCAGATCTTCAGCTTGTTGAATGCTGGAGTAGATTAACAGAATTAAGAGAACCTTTACCAAGTCACTAAACTGAGATTCTGGATTAGTCTTCAGCCCATCAGTTTAATATCTCCTGGCTTCACTAAAGTCTCACGGGAGCCCAGATCTCAGATATCCCACTACTGAACCAAATCAACACATCTTGCTTGAGTGAAGAAGGCTTTTTCATACTGAGTTTTTGAAAGCTTTTCCATTTGCTTTTAAGATGCATTTACCACACCAACTACAATTTCAGACAAAACAATGCTTGAACTTGGTTCTTAAGCACTGCAGGATTCTTCTGCAGTTGATTCCTTTATATAACTAGTACACGTAAGGAAATCCATATAGATTAATAATAATACAATAGTCTGGTTTGTCTTCATTCTATTAAAAACTAGAATATTCTATTATTGCTTTCTGTTGATTTGAAATAGGTTTTCTGTAACAAATTGTTTGGTCAGACGACATATACAGGGCTTAATACCATCATTTTAAATCCCAAAACCACCTAAAAATAGTCATATCGCATTCCTTTTTGAAATAATCTAGTTCTCTATCAAATAAATACCAACATAAAAGAATGAGGCATATCTTCCTTGTTTGTTTGAATAATAAGAAATAGAATAAATACAGAAATAAATTAATAGAAGGTAAATATAAAGTAGAGCTTTTGTGCATCTTCCCTCTGTCTCCTCTTTTACCATGGTTTCCTGCTTTTAGCTCCCCGGCTTTGTATTTCCTCACCCTTTTGTATTTTTAGATGCATGTTTGCAGTTCTTGAAAAGGCTAAAATGGAGCCACTGGCTGATGCATCATCTTCCCTGGAACCCCAATACCAAAATCTAAATATCAGCAAACGTTTGAATTTCTGAGACACATCTGTGTTCAATTACTGAACTGTTGGCAAAAGTGGTGTTGACATACTCAGTGTTACCAGTTATTTCCTCTTGGATTTGTCGAGACTGGAGGATTCCATCTCGTTTCTGGAAAAAATAAAAAAGGGTCATCTTTCACTGTAAAGCTGAATGCTTAGGGTACAGTAATAAAATTAGTTGTGATCCACAAACATAATTCGATGAGAAACCTGCAAAATAAGAACTGGTTTAAAACAAACTTACGGCAACACATCATTTCACTTTGCAAGTATTTCGGAAAGCTCTTTTGTAAATTAACAAGAAACTTGACAACTCCACCTGTGGAAGGAAGCATTTCTTTTCCTTTCTCCATTGTTCTTAATTCACTTTTATTCTAAAGGCCCCAATTCAGCAAGACATTTGAAACACCTAAAACCATATGTAAGTATTTTAGTAGAGGTATGTCTAGGTGAGGTGAATTAAACCTTGTATTTCAATGAACAGCTTGGCAGATGGTGCCCATGCTTCCCATTTGCAAAATTCTTGCTCCCAGACTATCAGTTCTTTCTGCTCTGTTCATACATTTTCTTTCTTGCCTCAGTGGTTTCCTTTTCTGACTTCTCTCCACAGAAAGAGCTCTTTTTGCTTGTGATGGGAAACCAAAATGGAGGATAATCCATTCAGAGTGTGCTCCAGACCCTAGTCCTTCTTGGTGTTAATACATGCATTGACTCCAATGTTCCCCAGATTCAAGAAGCCCTTCGTACATGTGGTGAGTGGCTTGTGTCTAGAAGCTGTACACAAAATGGCAGAAGCCAAGTCAAATGGTTGCTATTTGAGTCAGCTGGAAAATGAAGGAGTTTAAAACATTTGACATTGTTTCCAGTGTGCTGATCATAGTCATCTGTTGTCAGTGTAAATACTGCACATATGTTTTGCCTCTCTTTGTGTTCTCTCTGTTAATTCTATTCACTGGAATTAGTAAGATTTTGCAATACAGAAAGAAGAGTTGGGCACATGCTGACGACTGCACATAAAGTCTAGACATTAAGCAATTATTCATGATTCTTCACGCCTTGTCATACAAGGAAAAGAGAAAAATAAATTTATGCTGGTCCCAGACATGCCTTCTACATGGAAAAGAGAAAAAGGAGACTAGCCTTTTCCAAAACGTCCTTCATGGCATGTGAACTGGAGCTGCTGCTCTTCCCTGCCTTGGAGAAGATAGCACACCCCTACCTGAGGCGTGCATGATGGTGCTGAGGATTTGGTCAGGCTTGAGTTTAGTATTTCTATGCTGCATTACTAAAATATATGAGGATCAAACTTAAGTTTCTGCAAGAAAGCCATACATGGCACTCTCTGGGTCACTCCAGACCGGCACTTAGAATAGCCCAAATTGTCGTTTTAGCTAGATGATATTTTCAGGGTTTTTCTGTTTTATTTTTTAAAACCTTATTCTTATCTTGCACATAGTTAAAAATGCATTCAGGGAGGACATTTGAACATTAAAAAAAGAGAGCGAATTCCAGTGTGTTATATACTGATAGAGCAGGCACAGAACAGCTGCTGAGACATCTTCTGTCACATACCTTGAAAGTCTGAAGAAAAACTACATCATTTAGGGCTATCTTCATTTATAGCTTGTGCAGACAGCAGCGAGTACTTGCACCTAAAGTTACCATCTAGTTCATGGCAGCTCAAGTTAAAATTCCACTCTAGGACTTTTGTTTATTTTTCCCTTTGCTGCAGGGTGAAGGGAAACTTTTATTTCCTCTTGATGATGACTCCGACATGCCAACAATGCCTTCTGAAACAAAAGCCCTATCACTTGTCTCCTAGACGAGTTGAGCATCATAGCAATGGCAACTGTACACCTCAGTGCCCAGTCCACTTATATGGGAGAAGAAAAAGGCTTCTTTTACTTCACATTCCCTCTGCAAGCATGCAAAAATTGCCTAAAACATACTCTAATACCAATATAAAACATTTCCCTTTTGATAAACTGCAGTTAATATAATAGGAATTCTACATCTTAATCCTATTGTTGACAAGTAAAAAAAAAACAACCAAAAAACCCACTCAAAACAAAACCAAGAATCCAAAACGAAACAACAACAACAAAAAAAACCACACGACCAAAAGATCCCAAGACATCAAGCCCTGGTTTTGTGTCTGGCATCCGATCACTAACAGTAATGGAATTTCCACACTACCCAAATATGACATGCGTCTGCTGGACCCTTACTTGACCACCACATCTCAAGATGGACTTTCTCATGCTTTTGATCTGTAAAAAGACTGGTGAAAAAACCCCAATGGCAACAATAAAAATGGACCTTAGAAACACTAGTCTAAGGACCACCTCTGTGAAGGCTGCTTCCCATTCATCTTTTGCAATTTAAAACCTCTCTGACTCAAAATTTACCCTAACACTGATGTCACCTGTTGTGAAGTTTGATTTATATCAAGACAGAGAATGACATGATATTCCTAAAAATACAAAGAAGTGACACTGAGGATGGAAAGACTCTCCAGCAATGTTCCTTAAAGACAACAGTGGCTTTAACTGAAATAACAAATGATAAGAATGAACATCTACTACCTGAAAGAAATGAGGCATGAATTAAGATTGTCCATTAAAAAGAAAAGCTGGACACACATTCCAGTGACCTCAGGGACTTTTTCTTCCCTCCCAGCTGAAAGACTCCACTAACGGTTGTGAAAGATCTTCTTAATCACTTACCATTTTAAATTGGTGACTAACCCTAAAAAAAATACATCTGAAATCAGGGTAATAGGTCTGGAAATGGAAAGAGTTTCTTCTTCATCTCTGTTTGCATCAGCCAGATGTCAGCAGTTTTATGTAACCGAGGACCAACTGCTTACTTAAACACAGAGTCCCACCCTGAAAACCTTCCAACTATCTGAATCATAGAATGGTAAGGGCTGGAAGGGACTTTGCGATCACCTAGTTTCAACCCCTCTGAATTAGTTTTGCCTATGTACTGTTGCTATCCATTTCATCTGGAGGATAATGTTTCATAACTGCCCCACCAAAACGGAACACAGAACTGTTCTGGAGCTTAAAGAACAAATACATTTGTCACAGGTTCAAAGAAAAGACTTCTTGGGAAGCTGGAGGCAATGCTGCTCGGAAGCATTTCAGACCTTCTCAGGCAGTGGGACCAATGGTCTCAGATTACATCTGTGATATATACTTTCTTCTAATCTCATTAATTTTCTATCTTTGCTTATCAGTAGTTTATGCACCCAAGAATTGCTGTGTCAGTGCTCACAATATGCTGAAGCCATTGGGGCTGCTCTGCCAATATGAAAAATCATATAACAAAATAACTATAAAAGATCCAACTATCGATTTTTTTTCCCTATCAGTTTATAACCCAGATTTCATATTATCTCATTGCTAACAGCTTTTGTACAAAACACCCAAAGGAAACAAGCTTTCCTAAGGCCTGTGCTGATTACCTGTTGGGCATGGGCACGTTTTTAGTTTCAGAGATATCTTTGTTTCTTCTTCAATTAACTACACCCAGTCAACAGGCAACCCACACATTTTATGAGTTTCTAAACCTAAGAAAACAATGAAATGAATCAAGGCAGTGTTCCTCAAAGAGTTCACAGAAGTACTTGGGTTTTTTATTCCTCTCTACCATTCCCTTTATCAAACTATATAGGGAAGAAATTAAAACCAGCTACCAACATATTCTGTTAAGCCTCCCTAGGCATGACCTGACTTTACAGAATGTATGAGGATTTAGAACATAAGGTGTGCAAGTCTGAACACTAAATTAGGCTTTAGGATCTAAATTAGGCTGCTTGTTGATTAAAACTTTCACTGAGTTCTGAGGGCACGTGATGAATCACACAGAACCAATCCCACAGGACACGAAAGACATTTAAAACAAAACGCCATCCACCATAAAATAAAAGTGAAAATTGCCTCAAACGCAATTACAGTAAGAATACTGCCCTTCCGCCCACCCTTCCCTGTTTATAGCAATCAGCATAGCCTTGGAGTTCCACTGACTGGCTTTCACCAAGGACAGGGGCTGCAGGATGAAATCTGCTGCAACATTTTATCCTGGTACAACTGCTTTCTCTCACCGGCACCTGAGCTACAGCTGCATAGCTCAGAGGCAAAGCAGAGAGCCAGATTCTCCCACTACTTACTGGTTTTAAATCAGTTTATCTGTGGTGACTTCAGTGGATTTGCTGTTGAACTACATTAGCCTATTAAACAAAAGGACAATTATGTCCATTGATTTCAATGGGAATTTTGTCTGGACGTATAGAGTGACAGCAAAATGCAAGACTGGTTCTTTATATTAGAACAGTTTTCTTTTTCTAGTTTGTTTTTTATAACCCAAAGATACCCTGCCACTGTACTCCAGATTTCTTAAGCTGGTTTTGGTAGAACTTTGAAATAAACCAGTGCAATTAATATATTTATAATAGCCAAAGGAAAGTGCTTGAAAATTATGTTCCTCTGAAGCCTTAGACAGATAAGTACAGATCTGCTAGGGTTCTCTTTCGTTGTCTGTAGAGAAACCCATGAAGCAGAATTCGAGAGTCAATGAGTCATTATCAGGCATCAGTGACACATCTACCAGAGACTCTCCTTCAGATTTCTCCTCAAATTACAGAACTGTCTGATATGAATGCTAGAAAAAGGTTACTTTCTCAGATCTGTCCCACAGATTTTCAGTCACACAGAACTTGAGCAATAGCTCTTTGCATCAGGTACTGCAGGGTAACATCAGTTAAAACACATAAAAACAGTTGCAGCGTGAAAAATAAAGGCATAGTTAGTAGGACAGAAAGAAAAGCAAATTAAATGGGAAGAGGCCAAATAAGATAGAGCAAGCACAAGTCAAAGTGAAAGAAAAATTATAACAGAATATGAAGAGTTTGGATGGATGAGGCTCTAATAAGGAGTCTGACTGACAAAAGATTTAGTTGATGGGGTTTTTTTCATGCTTATGAGAAAGCCAACATTGTAATCAGACTAAATTAGCATGCAAAAGGTTGAAAAAGAGTATTTAGTCACCTAACATGAATCTGAATGCAATAAACAGTGACAATTCATCATTCAGTGCCAAGATTGATCTGAATCTCTACACAAGTGAGAAGATCGTCAAAAATGGGAAAAATAATAATTCTAGAGATCATACTGAGTGATAAACACATTCCGACAATAACAATGCTCCATATACTTCTAATGTCAGAGTCTGGCAACTTCGCAATCTAAATAAGATATTCTGAGCCACAGCTCAATCTGGGAAAGCACTTCTGCCTTTTTCTGGTTGAAGCATTGTCCAGCAGGGAAGAGGCTTTTTTGTCAGCCAAACGGACACACATGCCTGCCCAAACAGAAACTCTGTATGTATTTTTCAAGAAACCCCTGTGAATGTCACAACAGCTGTTCAACACCTCTCTTACCTGCACAACAACCACCTGAATGGACACATGATCTGGGAGTCGGATCGGTGCTCGGAAATACTGTGATAATGCAACCAGAAGATGAAGTATTGCTACGAGGCTTTTAGCATGAACAGCTGAAATAGATATTAAAAGCACAAGTTACAAACTGCAAAGTAACTAGGGCACATATTTTTACCTTTTAGGATATATGGATTATGGGACTCTTTTCCTCCTGCCATCCGGAGCCTTGGGGCACTTTTAATGCACCTCACCTTTACTGGTCCCCTCCTGCTCAACAGGTCATGCGAATGCAGCCCAGTCAGTAATAAGTGTCAGCACCAAAGCATTACTTTTTGCAATGTCTGGACACCACAGGCTCGTGTAGATGGAAATTCAAAGCTAATCCAAAAGCCAGATTTCATGTACAGCAGTTTAAGTGCTGTCTCTGCATTCTCCTTGCCTTTCCTTTATTCCCCTTATTTCAATAAGGATTTATGGACTATCAGAAAGATATTTTTGTACTCATAACATGCACTTACTCATTTTTAAGTGTCACAATGTCTGCAGGATGATAAATGTGCCTATTCTGGCAGAAGCCTTAAGCAATAACTTACTAAACTCAATGACTCAAACATTCCTCATGAAGTTGTTACAGTTCTTGTTATTGAAGCTTTTTCACAGCAGGTTTCATATGCGTAGTTAACACTAACACAACTTACAAGATATCAAAAGCCATATGCAGGAAATTCGTAAGTATCCGAAAGTGAATCATTCCTAATTTTTATAATTGCCTTTCTTCTTTTTCTAATTTGTTTTTGCATTTATAGTCTTTTCCCAGAGCAGTATTCCTGAATGATCTTTGACAGCTACAGTACAGCGCACTTACGTTTCGTGTACTTGAGCTAACCAACAACTACTACCTTACTTCACTGTAAAGCAGGATCAGATTAACTGAAACATCCTTCTTCATTATCTTCCAGTGCAAGTCTCAACTATGCCACATGGACATACCCATTCATCTAAAATGTGGTATCACTGTCAAATTTTGCTGGCATGCCAGTGGTCAAGGGTGGAACACTAGAAAGATGTCTGTCTGCACAAAACCGGTGTGTGTTACAGCTGGCTCCAGCTGCTGCTGTCTATCTCTACTTTAGCTCTAAACCACATGTAAAATATTAAATTAAAACTAGAAGTTAAATTATCAAGCCACTCCAAACACCCTGCCTCCCTCTGCATGATAGAGAATGGAAAAAACCTGGGGGGAAGTTGGAGATGGGGAAAGAAAATTCAGTGGGCCCACATGAAGGGTAAAGTCGGAGATGCCTAACGTTCACTCTTTCTCCCTTGAGCTACTTCTCTCCCTCTCACTAATTTATTGGAAATAGAGCAGGATACAACACAGCCCAGCTGTGGTAGACAGGTACAGGAGACAGGGAAACTGCTATATACTGGTGAAAATATTCACTGGTGTGAAATAATTCTGGATACCAAACTTAAAAGAGATTAAGAGGTCTGATTTTCCAGAATTGATGATAACCTGCTTTCTGCAACACATATCCAGTAAAAATGTCCTGTGTTGGGCCACAGAGGGCATTTCTATTAGATGTAACTATATTCATTTTAATACAATAAAACAGGAAGGATACGGTCCTAATCTTAACGAGAGTTTTGTAATAAGAACTGGTGGTTCAGATTTAGCCTTAAACAATCAGAAATATTATTCATATCTATGTTGCAAATGTTACACAAATAAGTCCTAGGACCTAACTCTCCTTCTGCCTATCTATTACATTTATGCAGGTACTTGCCTATTTCAACAATTTAGTAACAGAAAACTTAAGCTGGTATGCATATGGCCTTAACAGCAGAAATACCATACTTTGACAGACTCTGAAAAGACACTTTATTTAAATTGGAGGTTGACAACCAGTAAAGAGGATAGAGTGTAACACAGCTTGAAGTGCCCTGCAGGGCAGCTCCTACAACAAATACCAGATTTCAGCCTTCCCTTATCATTGGATATTTCATAATTCCAGATAGCAGCTACAAACACTCAGCTGTCAACAAACAAGAAGAGCACAGAAAACACACAACTTACAGTCAACATTCCATTTAATGCTTCTTGGAGGCAGTTTAAGGGTTTCGTTGATCTTTTCAAGTACTGTTTGCAGCTTCTGTTTCTGAGCAATTTCAGACTGAGTAACTTCAGCAACGTTTAGCTTCTCACTTTCAAGTTTTTCTGAAGTGATAATAGATACAAAAACAGAAGAAAAACCCTGAAGAACACAAAGATGTCCCATGCATGCAGATGTACATTCACGAGATACTGGACTTCCTAGTTTTAAAATTATCTGGTTTTCCTTCCATAGCCACTTCCCTCCCTTCTTACCTCCTCACTTCTATGCTCCTATCCGAAAGATACAGTTCGCATTTTCCCCTTATTTACCCATTGCCAAGGGGAAGGCCGAGTATTAATTAAAACCACACTACTGACTAACACATATTTTCTGCAATTCCCTTTTGGGACTCTGAAGTAAGGACCAGACTCTGAAGTAAGGACCATTACTTCCATTGCTACTGGATAAAAGACATTCTGCATACAAGCGGCTTGCACAGCAGACCATCAAACCTACAAAAGATACAGCAACTTCAAGAAGATTTGTTTCACTGGTCTCACTCTTCTGGCTTCTCCCTCAGACTCAGGAGATTCAAAAATTGTACTTGGCCTGTTTGTGATAAAAGTGAAGACACCACATTCAGAGATGTGGAGAATGCATGCAAGAAATGTGAACAAGTATTTCTGAAGGTATGAAAACAACTAAAACCTCCGACAGTTTCTTTCTGTAAAACCACAGCTCTTTTCTGCACTCAAAATTCTCAGAAGATTAAAGATGCTTCATGAACCAGTTTGTTACTAATCAGCACAAATTGCTAGGTATATATGTATATGGCTTACTGTTTACCACTAAATAACAAGCAAAGATAATTTAGCAGTAAATGCTCCCTGATCACAACAACAGAAACATAATGCTTGGCCACCTATCAATTTATTTCTATGAAGGAATATCTTATTAACAGATATCTTATTCAATAAGAGCCAATCTTGTTCTCATCGAAGCCACGTGAGTATCTTCCCAAAGAGCCTGAGCTACCAGCCTGCAAATCCTGCCTGAGATGATATCTCCAAGGGTTTCTTGTGCCTCCACAAAAATCAATCTGTGCATAGTCTCACAAGACCAAAGTCTTCAGTTAGCAATAGACCTGATCCATAAGGAATTAACAGTAATGGAAAAGATTACACTGAAATCAGTAAGTGCTGGATCAGTATACACATATTTAGAGTCAGGCTGCATCTGATATGCGTTTTTTGGGGTTTGAGTGAAGTCACTGGAGGTCTGCCCATGAAAATCAAATTGCTCAGTCTGGGGCATATCCAGTCCATCACAATATATTCAATGGCTTAACCATTCATAGAAGTCTGTGTACTCTTTATTAGAAGTGTTCACATGATGTTTCAAGATTCATTTGAGATACTGAGAAGAAATTTACTGGAGACTTTATGAGCTGTAATAACTAAGAAAATGGCTTCTAAGCCAACAGTTAAAAAAGCACATGCCAGCTCTGCATTAGCAGCTTTTCTTCTCTATCTGTTTCTCAGCTGAAGCTCAGTTTGCAGTCCACTGGGTACCATTACCTCAGTAATGTTAAAAGCCAGACATCAAATCAGAAAGAAATTCCAACTTTCCAGAGGAACTTCGCAATGTGAATAAACTACAGTATGGAACCAGCAGAGATTAAAAACATCCACCGTTGTACTGGAAATACCCTTGCCTTGAAACTTACTTTCCACTTGTAACATGGTTAAGTTTGCACAGCACATATGCAGATAATAAATTTAATTGGAGTGAATACTGTTGCCAAGACAAGAACCCTCCCTCTCTAGCACCCCAGGTAGGCTTTATGCTCTTCTCATCAACTACAGAGCACCACACATTGCACTGTAGCTATAAGGACTGTGCATACAGCCTATTGCTCAAGGGTCTCATAATACAATGCTATTTTTATATCACTTAGTGGCATAAATGTAAGATGAAACCAAGGCTCCTATGTAGGAACAAGTGATCCACTTACTGACAAAATGCCCCAACAGCGTGCACATAGATTTCTTTCTTACCAAATAATTTCTGCAATACTTGTCCATCATACAGGTCTTCAGCCAAGTCTTTCACAATAATCCTCTCTCCTACCAACACATCATTAATCCAGTCAATTAATACCTATATGGGAAACACAAATTTGGCAGTATTATACGCTATTCATTTGCAATTTAAAACACATGTCATTTTTTACAATGATGAAAATATTTAGCAGAAAGAATACCAAAGCTGCAATGGCTCAAAATACAACCAAGTCTGAAATACCATCAGAAGAAAATAGGAAGAGCTCAGGAAGGACTCTGCCAAGGTAGCTGTGCCAATGCACCACAATATCTAGACAAACACCAACTTGATGCAGTGCCTTCTGGAGTGAAATCTGCCCTTCGCTTTCACTAGTATTTTAACATTTTATTTTGAATCCAAAGGTGTTGAAGTCAGTTGTAATGAAGCTTCATGCTAATGTTCTGACCCAAGAATCACAAAGACTACAAGGGAGGTCAGGGTGACCGTAGGATTGGGGGTGGGATGGGACTAAGAACTCGGGATTTTAATTCAAATCCTTAAGTATCCATGTGCCATATCTAGAGAAAGATACTTCAGCAAATGACCTTCCCATTTCACTGGGATGTATTCGCAACCTGGTTTCATTTAATTAATATCTAAACAATACTTTGAAGTGTTCAAACAAAAGAGTCAGGGATAGCATTAAAAATAGCTTAACCTCCTTGAAAGTGTTTACACGCTTTTCGTTACCTTCATTAGTTCTTGTAATTTTGGGTCATTTCTTGAATTTGGATCAACCATTGTTCGGACTTCATTTTCCTCTGGAAGGTTTTAAAGAAAGATATTAGAAACTATTACAGCCATGAAACTTTATTTTACATCAAGCTTTTATGTTGAGACGTAAAATTGTTGTGAATTACCTAGCATAGTGTCCTCAGGGTCTAGTTCAAATGGAATTGGACTGAGAGGTAAGTTAATGGCATTTATTCCTTCTTCCTGTAATTCAGATACTAGGAAGTAAAAAAGAAGAGCTTGGTCAAATTTCAATTCAATTTTCCTTACTATTTCACTCTTGCTAAAAGTAGCATTAATTGTCTTAATTTCTTTATAAGAACATGACTCTATTAGATAAGCCATTAGGTATAATTAAGGTCATAAAATATAGCTAACAAAAAAAGGAGGCCCACCCAACAAACCTTTACTTGTATGAGTATATTTTTCATGGATAATGGTACTCGAATCAACACAATTTCCTCAAGTCTTTTCCAGAATAAGGCCCAGTGTCCTCAAATTTTGAAAGGCTCACTTGCATTTTAATAGTCTTGACATTTTAACACTAATGAATCATCTTAGCTGAGGGAAATGATTATTGCTTTCAGCTATGTCACCCTTGCTCTGGAGATGCTTCAAGTTTAGCTACTGGAGAGGAGCTGGGTCTGGTTATATATCCACACAGGAGCTGCCAGACTGATAGAACTATTTGCAGCACATGGCTAGCTCTGTTGTTCAGGTCAGAGACCAGCTGGAGCAGACTGCAGGATACTCCTGGCCTGTGTTCTTGGCCTTTCTTTAGCAGACACCACAGTAGCAAGACACAGGTGTAAAATGATGAACCCTCAAAAGTACTGCCTTAGTGTGGAGTCTAGACATAGGCTGAGACAGAACTTGGATATAGGAATGGCGAAGTAATCCAAGATCCCACAGTCTGAAGATGCCCACAGTTGTCAGGAAATATGGACTCGTATTTCCTACTCAGCCAAAGTCCCCTAATGCTGCAAAAACCAATATTCTTGTAATACATGCTCTGAGAACAGAGAGATCCAGAGAAGTGTTGAAACAGTCCTGCCACTAGTTCTATACTGTACAGGTTCTACACTTTTACAGTTCATCCCTCTGCTCACCTCATAGGTTGCAAGGACAAACTCCTTGCTTCACTGGCCAAACATGCCTCTGTGTAAGAGAAGAGAATAAACACAAACAAGCCAATACACTAATCCTACCACCATGGAAGAACACAGAGTACTGTGCAGGGAGGGCTGCCAGTCTGGTTATCAGACAAGCTGATACCTTGTTTTGTCACCAAGAAATCAGTACAAATCTGACTTATCAAACCAGGGAAGAGTTTTGCCGCCTTATGTGGAAAACCTTTTAGAAGACAACTCAAGACGTTTTTACTCTTTTCTTTAGCAATTTTCTTAGGCTTTGGAACAGGTTGCCCAGGGGAGTGGTGGAATCCCCATCCCTGAAGCATTCACAAACCCTGTATACGAGGCCCTTAGTTACATGATTTAGTGGTGGACTTGGC
>JAVHNF010070729.1:36587-51909 GCA_034783455.1 Micropsitta finschii | reverse complement strand
TGTAGATGAGGCCCTCAGTGACATGGGTTAGTGGTGGTCTTGGCAGTGCTGGGGAACGGCTGGACCTGATGATCTTGAAGGTCTTTTCCAACTTTGCTGATTCTATGATTCTATGTGTGACAAGTAAGTAATGTTGTTCTGACCACTCGTTTTCCAGTGTACAGACCTTTAACAGAACTAGTTATTAACACAACTGTTTCAGTTCAAACTTAAATAACTTAATTCAACTATTCTACATGTGTCCTAAAGATTCCGGTAGCTGTATGCACCTTCTGACATAAACTGAAATATACGATTTATGTGCAGATGCAGATTCAACATCTAACATTTCAGATTTTCTAGCTGAAGCTTTGCTCAGTTTATTCTGAAAACTACAGAAGCTATTTAGGTTTGGAGAAAACAGCAAAGTAGAAAGTGACAGTAGGGATCTTGTGTTTTGTTCCTGGCCCCTTGACTGCCTCATAAGTTAGCTTTTGGAAAACAAGTTTTACTTCTCTGCCTTAACTCCCCGTGTGCAGTACGTACAGCTAAGTTTCACATGAACACTGCAATAATTAGTCAGTGTGATAACAGTACTTAAAACTTTCCAGATATTTTCTATGCTTCGTGAAATATTTTGTGCTCTGCCAGATGAAATGCCTGTGCACGTTTCAAGAGCAGCCTCTAAGAAAGGGCTCTATGTACGATTCATAGCAATAATGGCTGTTAGAATGCTTACTTCTAATTGTACAAAAGTAACTTTGAGAAGTCCACTACCTTCAGTACGGAAACACTAACTTCACTTCACACACTCACCCTGCTTTTGTATCTGTAAAAGACAAATATTGAGCAGCTCTAAAGAGTCATAAAATAATGCTGACAATAATAGTTCCCTCGATTGTTGTATATCCTCTAAAACTGATGGCTAAGAGCAATGGACCAAATTAATCCCTTATGTAAATCTATTGAGTTCTGAGGAGTTATAGTAAGGATGAATTTGGTCTAACATGCACAATCTCAGGAACTGCTTACACTTAATGGCATTTTTTTGAACTGATAGTACTCCTTAGAGAAAATCACTGTTGGTTTTATTAACCATGGTCATGAGCATAAAAACATCAGTGGATAGAAAACTTTCATGTGCGAGTCTTTCTGTTCTGAAATGTTTAGTTCATGGAGGGCTTCTGCACAAAGATTCGTGGGTAGAAAATGTTATTTGGGTTCTTTTTCCACATCAATCCCAAGAGGGAGCATAGTAAGAAATCTTTTCAAACCAACTGGCTTCACTGAGCAATCCTGTCCCAAAGGGCTGGAGGCTTTGCTTGGGCAAGTCACAGTAGGGGAAGCAGTCAGCTCATTTTCCTAGTGAAGGACAGTGGGGAAAGCTTTTGGCTTCCCTCCCCAAGGTGTGACCCACTGGCACAACTCGCTGACACTTCTCCAAGGAGACTGAGTGGACCTTTCAAGGCTGAATGCTCTGTAAGGCATTCTTTACTAGGCCCACTAAACCTCCCCAGGTTTGTCCTCCAGTCTGTACAGCTATTACTTTTAATAACATGACCTTCAACATATTATTAGAGTTTCTGATAAAACAAACTAAAACCTGCCGTATCTTGCAAGGGAAGGGTACAATAAATACAAATAAAATAATAATAAATATGCACAATAAACTAATACATCGATTTCTTCTAGAATGCATTGCAAGTGTTGTGTTTATTGTACAGCAGGGGCTAACTGCTGCTTTGCTGTACTCAGGTATGCACAAGTGTGGTCTTATTCCCTCCAAGCAGGTCACCCAACTCACATACATCTATCGCACCTGCCTGAGCCATACACAGAACCTACCCAACACATCTCCAGATGATCCAAAGATCCCAGATGAATCCAGTTTGCTAGAGAGGACAGCTCCTCCACAGCCACTGCACTCTGCAGTGCACAACCATGCCCAAGGTTGGTATTAGCTCTGTAATAAAGACTCCTGCTCTCCTGTCCCCCACAAGCAGAAAACATGATGGAGAAACCCTGAGCCTGATAGCATCTTTTCCTTTCTTTCCTAATAATGAAAACATTTAGCTACAGATTAGTAATAGTACTAAAAGGAGCAGGTAAGAACATATGCATTATAACAAGTTGTATGTAAACAGAGAGAAAACATATTGTGTAGTATAGCCTCACTTTCTAAGAATTTCCATCAAAAACGTTCCATGACAAACCACTATTATACACTTAGGTGTTTATAGAGGAACCACAAAAATGTGATTGAGGTTAAGAGTTTGCATACCACAGTTTCAGCAGAGGAATCAATTTTTCAGCTGCTTTTCATTAATTTGCTTAATTAATTTTCATAAAAATCACTTGAGCAATGTGGCATTTCAATAAAAACAAGGCACGTGTTTGTGACAGTTTTTGCAGCAGCTGACACTAAAATACAATCATACAATTTCTTGAAATACTTTGAGGGAGGACTCGGAGTATCAGTAAGACCTCCACTCTGAGTCTTAGAGTATAAAGATCCAGGAAGGGAGAAGGGGACAAAGCTGCAGCTCATGTATACAGCAGTTGCAAGGAGGCAGACCAGTGCACAGGGGCCTGCGGCAGCTCCTCTGAAGGACGGTATCCACAGAGTTGTCTGCTTGGTATTGAGCATGCTTGGCCACTGGACAACCCCAGCAATTAAGAGTTAAGAGCACCCTTCTGTTCCCACCCTCTGCTGCAGCCCAGATACAGCCCTGTGAGTCAGCTACCACGGTGCTTGGTCTTGTGCTTATATTGTCAAGAGTAGGGACTTCAACCTTTGGATGCAAGAGGAAAACGCAGTCCTTTGTGGGTTTTTTATAGTCACCATGCTGAGTGGAAGCGGGGGTTGAACATATGTTTGAAGCAAGACCCTTAAAAGCAACAGAGCTACACATGGACCAGACAAATCTTCATGGATTTGCAATGTGAAAGTCCCAGTTTTGACTCTGGATAAGGAATGGTCACTTCTGCTTAGACTTCTGATTCAGGTCCACAGGCAAAATTGTTACGATGTAATCAAGTGCAACTCCACTGCTATCAGCTGTCAACAGACTTCCTCCTATCATGCCAACACCAAATTTGGCCCCAGAGCTGGGGAGCCCACAAGCTTGTATCAACAACTACAGCAGCTATTTTAAGCTGGATAGAGTTCTTACTGCTTTAGATGCTATAGGATTACAAGGTCATAAACCTATGCTATCAAATCCACAAGGGTGCTCTGAGCCAGACTCTGCCCTTTGATGCGTGCATCCAACTGCCATTGAAACCACTGGACGCCAAGCACATCTGAAAGTGGAGTACTGGCCATACGGTTTAAATTGGCTTAATTCCCCTAGAACATGCAGCCTGTTGCTCCACATTGTATTTAGCAGACAGCTTCATTTGGGTTTTTTACTTGTTTATTTTCTGTGCTGAAGGCTTTTTGCTGCCCTGCTTAGTATTCAGGGCTAAATGTTATTCTGATTTGAATAAAACACATCTAATTATTTAACTGAGCTCAGAAATGCCGTTATCACCCAACACATTCTCTGTGGTTTAGACGTATTTTGGCATATCTAGCCAAAGAATCATAAAATAAATACAGCAAGATGTAGTGTTAAATGGTCTCTTTTGAGTGCTACAGCCATGTCTTTCCATACAATTGATTCCTTACTTACAAAACTAAAATTACTCAAGTGCTACAACACTAACAGATCGATTCTGAAAGTCTGTGATTAACTAGAACCAAACCCTAATACTGGAGGACCACAATGACACAGTGCTTCTAACCTCAATCTTTCAAAACCAGAAGATTTAAATATATGCATGTACACCTATATAAATATATACATACACGCTTCTGCAGTTCTTTAACGGTCTTATATTAACATAAGGGTTTTCCATTCAAGGTCACCTCTGCCACTTTTAAGGTATATTTTGTTTTGGCCTCAGGGGGGTTGAGGGAGAGAGGAAAGGGTGTGTTTTCATGGTGGTTTGGTTTGATTTGGGGTTTTTTTGGTGGAAGCTGAGATTTGTTGCCACTCACAGGACTCCAAGAGTTTAAGCTTCCTATAAAAAGCCAAAGGACAAACTATCTGATACTGTAAACTTCTATGGTAGACAGTAGCTTCATGTGCCATACTTTAAGCTACTCTTCCCTGGAACAAGCACAGCTCAAGAGGCTAGCTGCAGACGTTATATTGACAGAGTAACACTGGATATTTGTATATACACCCACATTCAAACATGCGTGCTTATGCTACATACATTGACGTTTGTAGTCAGGAATTTTCTAAACAGCCAGTTTAGACAAATGCTGATTTTCAGTAAGAAATATCTTTACTGCTCCTGTAGCAGACAGAGATGTTCGCTCAATCAGAGTTGAGCCAAATGCAGATGAATTGGTTTTGGTTTCATATTCTCTTCACTGAGTGCAAATTTCCCATAAATGCTTATGACCTTGCTGGCTTGCCTCTGTAACCACTTGTGCACCAGAGGAGCTTTACTACTCCCACTACCTTGATAGTCTGCGATGAGGACTTGAGCGTCAGTGACTGTATCCACACAGATTTCAGTGGATTTTTGCCAGCTTATATCAACTCACTTTCAATTCTATTCCCCCTCACATACTCCAGTTTGATGAACCGAAGTAATTCCAGGGGAGTAATTCTGAATTTGCACTGTCAAACGTGAAAAGATTGAAATCACCTGAGATGGCCAGAGAATGAGAGGAAAAAATACAAGCAGCAAAAGCATTTTCAAAAAGTCCCAGTTTAAGTTTTTACAGAATTATACTATTCAAACCTTATGCAATTGCTTTCTGGGCCATCCAGCCAATTGTTATTTTCTAATGCTTGTGTGTGTGCGCATCTTATAAGTCTACAAAGGGAAAAGAAAATATTAATATAAAATGGTCTGATTTTCTTGAATACATAATTCATCCAATATGGATTCTGGCAGCTCAGCTTTAACTCCAAAACAAAAGAAATCCACACAAAAGGCAATAAATCTGCATTACACATAGTACTAAAATGATCCAATAGATTTATAGATGTTTACAAGTTTGCAGAGTGTGACACAGTGTCCACCAGAAATTTGATATTCACAGCACAAAACATCATAAACATATGTCTGCAACTACAAAGGGGCCTTTTTATGTGGGGATGACTGTTAAAATTGTCTTCAGAACATAAACCTGAAGTTGTAAACGCTACTCCCCATTTATTCTCCAAAACATAACAAATGAGGAAAGAAAGGCAGAGATATGTTTGCAATTGAAAATGTTTCTCAGGAAATGATCTGTACAGGAACATCATTCTCATTCCATTAACTGCTGATTCCAAGCCAACCATTTGTAAAAGTAAATAAATATGCAAACTGGCTGACAACAATGTGCCTGCCTTTAATGTTACTGCATTAGTACCCATTCTCCAAAAAAAGAATCTATTTTCTTTTCTCATTTCTCCATTAAACCAAACATGGCATAGACACACAAAAAGAGCGGGTGAAATGCTGCTCACAGAAAAGAATGGCAGAAACGCCATAATTTAATTTCCATGTATGCAATACAAATTAAATGCTTACTGCCTTGAACTTTCCTTAAAGTCCAAAACTACTCCAAAGTACTTCAGTGGCTAGCTTGCTGTTCCTTTCTCTTTTACAATTAGCAGGGAAAAAAAGCCTCCATAGACTGACAGATGTCTGGTCTGAGTAGGTAAAAAACAACAACAAAACAGGGAGCAAACTCAATCCTTTTAGAGCGTGCATGTGATTTTCTTTGCCATGCCACAAGTAGCTTCATTAAGCCATACAGGCTTTCACATTTCATTTGGGATGAAGGTTCTTTCTCAGAATTTTCCTGTAGTTTCTGAGAGGTAGCAAGTGTTGCAGTGTCAAGCTAACACAGATGCCAGTCATTCCAGTCATTCCTCCTGCACATTCTTTCACCACATCTTTCAAAATACATAAGCAGTATCTGCAGATGTTTTGAAAAGCCTGTCACCCTACAGGAGTGTTTCAAATACCACTAAAAACCCCCAAACACAAAACTGGCATTGGGAACAAATACAGACAAGCACTCAAATGAAACTTACTTTTTCTCCCCCCCGCTGAAAAACAAACTATGCATGTAAGAAATGCTGTGACCATCCCACGTCCTTATCAAAATGTGTTGCACTGGATCTGATTCCAGCCTAAAAACTCCTCAAAGAGCCTCAGATATGCTGGTAGGGTCTCTGTGCAACAGACAGCTAGAGATTATTAAATGGTCTGCACACGGTATCTCTAAATGCAAAATATCTTACTGAAACAAATCCTTTGACAGCTAAGATTTCCAGTTTACTGAGATACTTGGAGAGATTTATTGAGATATCTCAGAACTACATGGAGTGCTCTGGGGATATATGGAGACAGAAGAGAGAATGTTTGTATCTTCCTCACTGATACTTCACAAATTATAATAAACCCAGAGGTAGCAAGATCCAGAAGAGAGTCAGACAGCCTGCCTGGTGCAGTCCTAACCCATAGCAAGTAGAGGGGAGTTCATTCTATACACTCAGCAGCTTGCTGCAATAGGGTTTTTTCCAAATATTGGGGAATGGAGAAGCTGATTTTACTTTATGACTGACTTGCCTCGTTCTCTGAATCACCACCAGCCAGCTAAGAGCAGCTATTCCAACATCAACAAGGGGCGCTCATGCAGAAAAGACAAAACCAAAGATCTGTTCCAAGAAGTCTTTCCCAGCTCAACAAGTTCTAGCTATTCCTAAGAGAAAATCCAAAAATAGTTCTTAGGAATGTGAGGGCATACTAGTAGCAAGCTGAGGATTTCCTGAATTTCTTGCTCTTTTCTTCTTGTGTATATAAACCCTGGTTTTGAAGGAGAAAAAACTGTCAGATCCACTGCATCTCAATAACCTAGATGACTACTACTTCTTGGAAGAATCAGAAAAATTACTACATTTACTGGAATGTTACAGTTCTTTTTCAGGCACTGCAAATTGGTTTATGTATCACACATGGCCACTATTTTCAAACTGTACTTCTTGGAGCTACTTGTGTTTTAATGTAAGCATCTGGTCATCTTCAGGGAATGACTTTGTAACAAAGGACCAAAATATTTGTAGTAAATGGCCAAGTATTTCTACATCCCAGAAGGCAAAAAACAGAAACAAAAACCACTTCAATATCTTCTGAGAACCTGCTCATGCTTGAAGATCTTTCTTTGGTATTAAAGTCAATCAAGATAAAGTTTGAGGGTGACACCAGGGTGCTGGACAAGTAGGAAACAAAGAAAAGAGTGACCCTCAGAAATTAAAATAATAATGGATACAAATATGCAAATATACAAATATGCAAATATACAAATAATATACTTGCACAACTAGTAGTTTGTAGCCCATGCTTTGCTACCTTCTGCATCAATGCTGAGTATCTAACCTCGGTTTTCAGATTCAGTACAACAAATGAGAATGGACTTGCTGTATCTAATTTTTTTTCCCCCTCCACTTAAAGATTCCTGACTTCTTGCTACTTTAGTGTTTGTGTCTAACAGATGGTTTCTAAAAGTCTCTGCAGCGTGTCCTAGGGAATTTAAGTTTCTTGTCAAGGACAGAATCAGGATCTAATTTGGGAATTGGGATCTAGACAGACCTTCAACATGGTAAAACGAGGCTACGGCTTTGGCTGGATCAACAGAAACCCACCTACATTCTTAAAGCAAATGGGCTGGATTTGGTGAGGGCAGCAAAATGAAACATTAAAATAGCAGAAATACATCATTTATCATACTGACAAGTACACTTCCCTTTGGGGGGTTCTCTTGACCAATGTAGAGGTTTATGTGCATTTGACAGCAGGAAAACTTCAGGCTTGGGCTGTTACAGAAATGACTACAGAAAAGGTAAACTTGTTTCACCATCCTTATTTCATATGAGTGTGCATCACTTACCAAGACACACATGTGACGAGTGGAAGCCCTCCTGTTCTTACCAGCCATACAGCATGTAGGGTCATTTCAGGGACTGAGAGGAATATATTAGGGCTGTGGCAATCCCTAAGTAGAGGGAGGACTTTGGTCAGGTGGCATAAATCACAGTGTGCTGTGATCAATAGTATGGCTGTGTTGTTCTCCTAAAACACATTTGCACAGAAGCGTAAGACAATGATGCAAGACAGGACTTTGGTAGCACAAACTGGAAACTATGCTCGGCTTAGGAAAGCAGAGTTAGGTCTCATTTTACACAGGAAATAAATCAACACTTTCCAGTCTGTGTTCTCAAATCCCTTAATCAGAATTAATTCATTTAACTTCCCACCAACAGAAGAAAATAGCATTATCCCCATTCTGCAGCATAGAAAGTGGCATACTTCAAGATTAAAGGATACATTTACATGTTTCCTTTCTGAAAACATAAATTGCTTTTGCAAAATAGAAGCTAGGCACTTAAAAATACAGTCTATAATGTTACACTTAGTCTGACATAGAATGGACAGGAATTCTTGTACCTTTTGTTCCCAAACCCATTACCATAGCTAAGAGAACACCCTTGTTTTGATATAACTAGTAGTAATGATTTTTCACCCAGCCCTGTGCCTTGCTCTTCACAGGCACCGCCTGGTACCCTCCTGCACATTCCTGACTTTGCTCATTTCCTTAAAAAACTCAGACAGCTGCTCCAACTTACAAATGCCCTTCCTCAAGAAAAATTAGCTTCCTGAACTGTTCATCTGATTATGGTGTTCACATATTTCTTATAAGGAAACAAGCTGCAAACAATGTAAGCACCATCAATGTAAGGGTAAATCCACAGCTCTGAACTGCATATGCATTGCAACTCTTTTCCAAGAGATTTCAAACAAGCTGTAAGCTCAGAGCAGCAGTTGCTACCACCTGTCAAATGCTGTCAGACATGGGAAACACCACTGTGTAAGCTCCTATCTGTTAAATCCATTTCACAAGTTGCCGTCATTACCAATATATCAATTCCAGCATGCAAAACATTCATACCAATAGTAGCTGTGGCTGTATTTGCTGCTTTGCAGGTGAACACACCAAAAACTGCAATTGAATCATACCAGTAAATAACCTTAAATGGGTTTTAATCCATAGTACTAACACATTCAAAGTTTGCCAGAAATAATCTGCAGCCTTCAGCTGTTGATGTCATAAATGAGTTTATGTTAATATTCCTATTAGGAATATTAGTACTAAAAAATTTTCATTTTAATACATATGAATATTAAAACTTACCTATTGCATCACGCATAGCCCATAAGAAAATTGCTATCTCAAGCATGCTTTTGACTAGAAATGACAATTTTCCCCAAGTGGAAATTCAAACCATAAAAATCACTATTTTCACACTAGATCCAGTATTACTAAAGGACTGAATCTGTCTCAAACTGAAGTTAATAGAAAACACATACTCCTATGAAATACCACTAAGGTGAAACATTTAATTCTATCTCATATTGCAGAAATATTTTCATGGAACAGTTTTCAAAATTAACAAACTATTGTATATTCTTCCTCTTTTACCCAGGAAGAACAAGTCTGGCAAAGGGAAGAAGAAAACAACTTCCCAGTCTTATCTTCCGATAAGAGCAAAAATAACTACCATTCCAAAAATGTAAGGTCAGAAAACAATACTCCTAAAGTACCACAGAAACGACAATGAAAAATAACTGAGTCAGTCTAGTCTCCTACCTTTAGGGCAAAATGCTCCACAGCCCATCGTAGGGTCGCTGGGCCGCCCTCATAGTGCATCTCAGGGAGAACTGCAGTCTATAAGGTGTCTGAAGCCCCTTGTTGCTCTGCAGGCCACTTTGCTGCTGCTCTGCAGAGAAGCTGTATTAGCTTTAGAGTCTCTTTTCCAACAGAATGGTCCAAGCACATCACAACTCTCGGCTCAGAGCATCGCTTCAGAACAAGTGACTGACTGCCTATATAATTTAATATGATGCCACATGAGACTCATAGACCATCTGCAAAAGAAACTAAATCTGCTTTTTGCAGCTTGGTAAGTTGCATTCTGAATGCTGGAATGTAATTTTGACTGTGCGCTTTTGTTATCAGTCACATAAAACACTCAAACAGCAAGTGTAAAGCACACGTTTTTACCAGTATCAGTCTGTTCCTGTTGTAGGTAACTCGCACCTTTTCCCCATACAACTTAGTAAAGTCACTATTCCCTTCACAGCATAGGAAAGGTGTAAGGCACAGACATGACAATATTGGAAGTGAAATTTACCTTTTTTTCGGTGCAAAACAAAAGGTTGGTCAACAACAGCTACAGAATCCTTGAATCCTGTTGCCAGAACTGAGATGCACACGTGATATTACCAAATTCAGCTCTTGACCACAGTACTCCTTTCTCTAGAAATACTACCCTACTGCAGTAATTAGCAAAACTCACATGGAATGAGGATTAAGCCTAAACAGGCAAAAGCATGTAAAACTCTAAAAAGCAGAGGAAAGAAGAGGTATGAGCCATCAAAAGAATAATAAACTACTGGTAAGAAACGAACTACTTTTATGTGCTCTGGGCTCTGCCAAAGAGGAACAGTAATGAGAAGATAATCTAAAGCAATCACTTACTCTGCTAAAAATCAAATAGCTATGAAGTTTTCTACAGACTACAGCTTTTCAGAAGCTAGAAAATGTTTGTCTATTTCAACTTGGAGCAGGATGAGGGAAGTGAGACATCCCTGGCTCATTTCTAAGTCGTGGGAAGTGGTTACCTTTCTAGTTTCCAATTGAACTTCATTTGAAATACCAGCGCCAAAAGGCAAGTATGGAGAACTGAGAGGCATTTACTGTTTAGGGTTATTCAGCTGTGCTACACAACATTCCTTCCTCAGGTTTCATATCAGATGTGATTCCTTGCAGAAAAAGACACAGTTCTCATAACTGCCCTGAAACCACATTCTTTGCCAGTTCTAGGAGATCTCAGATACACATTGGTCTGCAGCTACTTGGTTACTCCTAAGAGCAGTGTTCCCCTGTCAACAGTCCTATTTCATGCTGTACTCACAAGTGCTAATGGGGCTCCCCATTCTGACTCCTGGAGTCCCACTGTTTTTTGGAACTGAGAAACTGGATCGCCAAACTGCTGAATAACAGCATTCAATTACAGGACAATACTAAGCCAGCGATTCTGTACCAAGCTTTCCTTTCCTTAATTTCTGAATAGAACCATAAACGTCCCAGATAGTTATAATGGCACTCTTGTTTGGGAGGTAAGTACAGCTAAAGGAAAACCATGCTCCACTTGAAACATCAAGGAGGATGCACTTAAGATGGTTAAGAAAATTCAGAGTCTGAAGCCAGAAGAACCTACATCTTCAAATCAACCTATTTTATAAGTGACTATTTATAAAGTGGCACTTTTCTGCACGTAGAAAATAGCTATTTTATAAAAAAGCAGTGAAAGAAAAGAAAATTGGTGGGGTTTTTATCGTAAGTTTTTGTACCTACAGCCAAAAGATCATGTCCGGGTACATTTCTAATAGGTGTAGTTACAGTAGAGTAAGAAAGATACCAATTAGCTAAAGCAGAACTGCCTTCTCAGAGGGCAGTAACATGGCAAGAAGTTGACAACAGCAGGTGTGAAGGGTATAGCCTGGGGACCAAGTAGAGGAATTTCTATTCCTGTTCTCTGTAATCCATTTTCACTTGCCACAAACACAAATTCAAGTGGGACTTAATTTCTAATGTATGTAATCTAACAACAACAACAACAACAAAACCATCATTCAAAAAGCCTGTGCACTTCCCCCTTCCCTTAGCAGAGATCACTGCAGGAAAAAAACAGCACATTGGTAAGATGCTTTGGATCCAGATTTTCCCAACTGTTCCTAAAGGCTCACTTTCAACCCCACAATTTTCAGCTTTATGAAAACAGAAGGATAGCCAGGGAGGACTAAAGTCTTTTTCAAGCCATTCTGGCCATCAATACAGGAAACAATTCAAAGGCAACATGACACTGATAGCTTAATTTGTGAAAATGGATAAATACCGTATCTGCCACATAGCACATTAACCCATGTAACAAATAAATACAGAAATAGCACTGCAATACTTGGTTAAAAGGTTTTGGTTCACAGAGGAGGAAATTTAATTAAAGCATGTAATGTCAATTACCGTCATTTGTAATTTTATTTTGCTTCCCTCGAAAAAATACAGATGCAGGATTCTAAAGTTACCTGCATGTTTGATGAAAATGGGATAAAATTATCTAGGTTCTGAGAAAACCCAGAGAGCAGCAGGAAAAAAAATGCGTTTTTACCGAACTTCATTCATGGATCTTCTTCAAAGTGTTGATCACATGAGGACTGACATGCCTTCTATTTAAACATATAAGCCAACAACCCAGACCTGAAACAAGACTTTTACGTTTAAAAAATTGTGTTAAGTCAGCAGAAAGGTTGAGAGGGGAGTAATAGCCTAATTCTCAGCTAGAAATGGGCACAGCCTTACTAAAGCTGACAGCAGCACAGTGACTAATATCAGAAGAGAATTTGCCATAGTGTTTACACTGATTGATTTCAATTGGAAAATTACAGGGCCAGGTCCTTAAAGCTTCTGTCCCCTTAACTCTGCTCTGTGCAAAAGTGACAGAGATATGGGAGCCATGTAGAAGACCCCAAGCATCTCACCACCGCAGTAATAAACATTGCCAAATCTCATCAACCCTTATTCTTTGCCATACGCAATGCACTGCAGTATCAGCACCTATTTCTGCTTTTGCACAAACTGCTCTTCAGCAGCTCAGTGCTGCACAGAAGCACCCTACCTATATTATGTTCTGCTGAAGTCAGGAAATAACACCAGAAATGGATTAAACTTACTGTCGGTGAAATACATCAGACATGTTTCTACCTTGCAAACTGTGATCTGAGCCACCACTAGAATCAGCAGAAGATGTGCTGTAAAAACAGACCTCCAAGCCGTTTTCCTATAAGTACAACCATTTATAAAAATGACAAGCATCCTGCTTTGAGAAATCATGCTTTCCTCAGTAGTGTAATGCTACAGTAAAATGGTGATTAGAATTATAGGAAAGAACTAACAACAGAAAGACGAAGCCGATCATATGCTTTCTTGTCTCTAAATGATACATACAAATTGTGTCTCTCAGGTTCCCCCAGGCTATTTCAGGAGTACGAAGAACACAAAATGATGCAGATTCATTACGAAAAGTCTAAATCTAATCTACCTGAATTTAAAATGCCAGGAATCACATAAATGAAAGATAAGAAGATAGAGCTTGTATGTTATACATAAGCAGAAAAAAGAGTAATACAAAGTAGAAGCCACATAAAATGCTTAGTTTCTAAGAAATATTAGGTGTACATCAACACTGCAGAAAATGGTGTCTCCAAAGTGCCTTCGTGCCTTCCCCAGTTCTCAGAAGGGACATGAGGCTGGCATCTGGGATTTCAGTGGCTTTGGAGGTATGAGTAACACTTAACCTTCCCTTTCCATTCAGAAATGAAGAATTCCAAACAGCCTGTGTAATGTAAAGGGAGGAGGTAAATACCGGTTATATTTTCAGATGTGCAAATTATCAAACTGTGGCCCTCCCAAATAACACAGGTGAATGTTGACAAATGTCATTCAAAATGGGCAATTCCAACTAGACCTTTGTGGCAAATGCAAAAAATTAGGCTGTTGGCAAAAATAAAATACCATTGGCATGACTTAGTTCACCTATAACATAGCTGACAAGTGGCTACAAATATGTTGACAAGATCCTGAGAGATATCATAACGGAATGAGGGAGGTGTTTATATGCAGTGCACCTTGCAAAGCCCAAGTGTTACACACAGGAGAAAAAGCATGTTGTCATATCCACAAATATACACACTTTTTAATGCCTTATATCATAAACAAAATGTTTAATACAACTGTACATGCACACAAAATCAAATAATTTGGAACACTCAGTAATACAGCATCTCTCTCCTAACAAGCAAGTCTTATTCCCTGCCATTAAAAGTCACGTTCAGGTCTAAAACTTTCACCTGGACCCAGGCTTGTTCACTTGTTATGTGCTGACATTTTAAACTGATGGCAGGAATTTCTCCTGTTGCATTTCCTAAGTTACGCTGGATCAAAATCTAAACTTCAGCAATGCTACTGAAAATACAGAAACAACCTCAGTCAGCAGACTCTCAGCAGCATAAAACTAGCATGCAGATCAGACCAAAACGATAACTCCTGCTGACTTCTCTTGTGACACAAAAATAGTACTCAGCAAGAGTAAAGACAGCACAATTGGTTACCGAACAGCTTACTCAGTATTGTGATACTGTTTCTCAGGTGAAAAACTACAGCATATGCATTTACAAGGATGTCCAAAATTGGCCCAAAGTTTGTGCTAGAGTACGAGGAAAAAACCCTTGATTTATAGACCTGTGCATGAACAAGCCTCTCTTTCTTGTTTCTCTCTGACTTCCATTTAGTCTTCACATTACAAGTTGGATTTCCTTTAGGTCTGGGCCCTATTCACTAAACTGCACTAATATACCAATTCCATCTTGGAATCTCCTTTTCTAGAATACTGCCAAGCTGGCAGTATTCTATGGTTCCTGAGAGACTACTTTCCCTGACATGCAGTATGCTATTTATTGACACACCACTGTTCCCATGCAGTTTTGCACCTAAGCAGTGAACTGGATAGCAGTTCCATATGTTGGAGCTGTTACACTTCTCTGGAAAATTGTATTACTTTGAGTAAATAAAAAGCTAAGAGCAGCAGGAAAAATATCATAAAAATGCAGCCGAATTTGTTTCATCCTGCCTCCATCAGCAAATTTGGTCTATGACCTCTGCATATGAGTCATGCAACTGTTTTAAAACTTGCAGTGATTTATACTTTCAGGACAGGAAGTTCAAGGCTTATATTTCTATTCCCCAACCATACATTATTTTTCTCCATACAAAATTTCTTGATAATTATCTATGAACTAAAATGTATAGGCATCTTTTTTCCTACTTTGTGGTGCATATTAACCAAAACCATTCACCTCAATAACCAGTCTCTGTGTTCTTGGCAGAGTATAGCTGACGTGTAGGTTATTCCTGGAACCATACTAGGTCGATGCTCTCATCCTGACTAGTTTTAGTCATGGAAACAGGCTTCTACCGAGACATGCATTGTTTGTGAAAAAGGAAATTGTAACCCCATCAAAATTGTATTTTTTTTAAATGAAAGAATCTAAGCTATGGATTGTTGTATATCTACGTGAGTCTTTACAAATCTTTGTAGACCCACTTAATTATAACATCAGATAATAATGAAAAATGCCCCAATCAAACAGCTTTTAGTTTCTCCAACCCGCT
>JAVHNF010070729.1:21306-36487 GCA_034783455.1 Micropsitta finschii | reverse complement strand
AAAGGTGGTGAGGGTCCTGATGGAGTTAGTCAATTGGTTTCTTGTAACCTGGAGCTGCTTGCCCAGAGCATTTAAAAATCCTAAGGTTGCCCTCAACAGTGTTCGTGTTCGCCGGTTGTCCCTCAAGCAGGCCCTGTTGGCCACCTTGAGGTCCCTTCGCAGGCAGACCCTGAACTTGATTCAGCCTGTACACCTGCCTCAGTTTGGCATTCACCTCCACATGGCCATTCCGCACATAATCTCCCTATCCCTCTGCAGCATGGCTTTACTCCTGGAGTTCTACGTTTATGAACAGATGAAGAGCAAGAAGTCAAAATATTACACAGGCACCAGGAAAAAAGGAGATCATCTCTCTCACTTCACGCACACAGACTATTTCTGTTTCCACATTCAGTAACCTAACTTCCAAATATTTTTTCAGATAAAATCATTAGTATACACGGCACTGTTTTGCTGCCATCCTGCTGATCAGAACCAGTGCTAAGGCAGCTCCAAACCGAACAGAATTATTTCTGGACCACTGTAGGCTGATACATAATTGTGCAACAGCTTCAGTGAACTGGACAGCCTACTTCCAAGAGTTTACAGCACTTCTATTATGTGGGCACAGTCTGGAATGGTGAGATACAAGATGACTCTACAATCCACTGTGTACACTTGGTACATATTCCTTCATCTTTGGAATCTGGATTTTAATCTCAGAATAGGTAATGCCGGGGTTCAAATCACATGGTCCATTCAAGGAGCAATCTGATACCTAGGTTCCTAGGTGACCTAACACTTCCCTGCATGTCTTACAGGTCTCTACTTGAATTCATGGTCTGCTTTGAAGAGAGGTAGCAGAAGAGGCTACTTTTCAGTTTCTCAAAACATTATTAGCTGGGTTTTTGGGTCCACTAACCTGTATTTTCTATAGTCTATTTGACCTGTACTGCAGCACCTGAAAGATTACAAGGAACATCTCACTGACTTGAAAAAGATCATTTGTTTCCTTTCTGATGTAAGCCTATAAGAACCACAATACAGATCTAGATATAGGTAAATTGACTTTACCCTCTAGGGACCAAGTTATAGATTACTGTATTGGTTAGCTGCAACTAATTAAGCACTCTTTTTCTTCTTCCTGTAAAATTTAACAAATAATCCCTTCAATGAGTAAAAATGTATATAAATCTATCGCCACAGTTAAATTCTATAGGGTTCTGTATCTTCAGCACATGCTTCTTCAGGATATTTCACAACAGCAGAAGCAAAGCATCCCACACACCAGAGTTCTGTCTGCATTGTGCGGCACTGTTGTTCTTCCTGTGTGCTCTCTTCAACTGGTCCTATCCAGATAATTGGGAATGTCTCCATCTTATTTCTCTATAGAGTACTAACAGTGATCAATCATTCTGCTTTACCTCACGGGCAATCTTTGGGGTCTCGTGAATCATACGTTGGCAGCTCAATCTAAATGGAAATTTGTGTTCATCCTTGGAAATCCTTGCTTTAAATATATTTTCTGAGACAATCAGACTTTAATTGCTCTTAGTATTTATTTCTAGTCTGAATGAGTTAGAAAGCAGGTGAGGCTCCCCTGCTGAGTGATCAACTCAGGCACAAAACCTGATCTCTTGCAGATCTGGATCAGTTTTTGAACTCTGCTGCAAAATGTTACATCTGTGAACAAGTTAATCCTAGTTTCTCTGTTAGGCCTCCAGATACAATCAAGGATCTGAAAGCTTCTGTTTTTCTTCAGATGTTTCCATTTTCATTAGTACAACAGGGCGGTCAGGCAAATCCTGCCCTTTGTTGTTTGTGCAACCCAATTGCTGTTAAGAAGTCTATTGTAGTAGCTAGGATGGTGTTCAAAATCTTTTCCATTGCTGTGGTTGCCCTGCAGTGTTAACAGGAAAAGAAAGCAAAACTTTAATTTGTCACTGAGGTAAGCACTTATCGACTGGGGCACAACCGAAGGTCAACACACCTCTGCTGTTCAAGAATTACAGTGGCACTTTAAGCCTCATGACACCACTTTGATGCAGATAATGATTGTCATTCTCACTATTTTAGGGATAAGAGAACAGACAGAAAGAGAGAACTTGCATGCAGCCTCAGAACAGAACCAGAATTAGCGCTCAAGGGCTGCTGGCTCCCAGACGCAAGCTTAGCCCATTTCAGCATCAGCCCCTCACCTTGTCTAAGCTTCACCCACTCACCAGAGCATCACTCTCCTCTCACATACTTCATCCTGATTCAAGCTGGTCACCTCCTGAATACTCCTGTGACCTTATCCATTCTCTCCAAGGCCCCTGTTTGTTGTCGCCTCTTCACTATACCACTCTGGTGCTGCTGCTGCCACTTCCTCCCCACCTGTGCTTTCCTGGCTTCCCCCTTCTCTACCCTACAGTTGCAGGCACAGGGCCAGAGCTGGTAAGTCCAATACATCTTGTTTTCCAGATCCTGCAGGGAGCAGAACTAGAAGTTAAATGATGAAAAACAGCGCCAAAAGCTGCCAGTCCAATTTATCACACTTTGAATGCAGGTATTAAAAATAGGAGAAGGACTATTAACTCTCTCTTGTCCCACTTAGTGTCACCTTAAATTGACTGTCTGAACTTTGCCTTAGAAGCCTGTTTCCCATGTTAACTGCTGATTTCACATTCTATCCTACAATGCATAGTTCTCAGCATAATCTCCAGTCCCCTGCAATTCCTGTAGAATGCTTTTTCCTGACAATCTTTTAAGAAGTCTTTACAACATATTAGAACGAGAATCTGATAGCCTGTGTTTCTAGAAACCAATGCTGTCAGAATTAAGTTTAAAAACAGTGCACAGGCAAAAGAAAATTATTTGCTGGATCATTCAAGGCTTAGTGTAATAAAGGAAAGACGTTGCCTTTAACAAAGAAATCTACCACCTTGTTAAAAAGTACCAACAAGCCAATCCATGTTGATGAACGGGAGATTTCCAGTTTCTGGGCCCTCACACAGTAAACCTGTTGGTTTATAATTACAGCTCTCTTTGCTTTGCCAGGGCAGGGGGAAAAGGGCAGGCGAGAGGCTGTGCTTCACCACAGCAGCACCTGCATGCAAATTCGGCAGTATCAGCTTAGGGGCTCAGAAGGGAACCACTTGCCACAAGTAAATGCAGTTTGACAGCAGCTCCTAATAAGAGGAAGGAAATGAGGGACAGAAAGAAAAGTGATAGGAGACAAAAAGGACTTTATAAAACAGGGCTTTACTGCTTTCATTTGCAGCATTTTCTCTTTGTTCTGTTTAAGCACCAAGCCTTCCAATTCCAGATACTGCACAAAAGAGATACCTGCCTAAAAAAGTTTATTTCCATCTGGAACTGTCTTACAAGATGCTTCACAAACTCAGCAGCCCATCATTAGGAGTAACAATGAGCTACCTCTAATTAATTTGGTGCAGCCTTTGCTTCTGATACCAATCAAATCAATATTAATGGGGAGTTTGTGCTTTCTCATTACAGCACAAAATGAGTATCAATCTTCTCATGAAGATTTTTTGGACCATAAACTGTGTTTGAGGTCAGTGTAGCTGGCTTCCTACCACCCCCCTTTTTTCAACCAGAATGGAAAAAATATATAATGATGTGCTATTTAGTACCTGGATAAAAATCTACATTCAGGCTGCCTACACTGAGAGCCTGAAACCAGTTCAATATGAAGAAATCTCAGTCTAAGAAAATAAAGATTTTAGTAGCTCACAGAGCTCAAATTAAACACTTAAATAGGTAACACTAGATATTTCTCATGCTGCCTCACATTTCTCTATTTATTTTTATCTGCAGGATCAGGCGTGTTAGAGAGGGAGGCCTGGTAAGAATTGCCTCAGCCATCATTCTTGGTTACTTACATCTGTGGTCAATTTTCCACACTTTCTTCCATAAAAGGTAAACGAGGCACTGTACTTGCAACAGGATAATCTAAACAATATGAACAATGTTACTGTTAAAGACCATCTGGCTCATCAAGCACAGCTCCAGACTTTTAACTCCTTGAATAAAGCATGGAGCCCTGCAGTGTAACTTTTTATCCAAGATGCCTTTTTAAACCGGCAAAACTAAGAGCTCCTCGAAACATGAGCGATTCGGAGCGCGAGGAAATTAATTTTCTGGTTCTATCCCTCTTGTATCTTACACATGCCACGATCCGGGCTGGAGACAAAAACTCGCATCTCGCATTTTTCTACATGAAAACGCCCGCTCAAATTTTCCACGAGAAGCCTGTGTGTAACGGCTGCGTGGGGCTGGCGCTTCAGAAGGGAGACAAGAGGGTTAAGTATTTCATAATTCACTTAACAGCCTGGTCCTGCCACTTCTTAAAAGGTAATAAAAGTCAAAGAAGGGTCAGCACGAATTAGAAGAAAATGGAGCGGGGAGGGGTAAGGGTGAATGCAACCAAAGAAGGCCTTTGTTAATTGTACCCACAATTTCTTATCTGTCAGATAAATTAACAAGTGGCTGGTCTCTCCTACAGCAACACAGGAACAAAATAATCGGCAAGAGGGCAAGTCGGTAGGGAGAGAAGAGTGATCCAGAAAGTCCAAAGAGCAGAGGAAGCATTGGAGCTGGCTGTACCCAGTGTACCATGAGTCAGACCATAGCTCCGTGCCTCAGTTTCCCCACCCATCAGAGGGGAATTGCAACCCACAGATGGCACTGCCAGGATTCACTGCAGTCCTGTGAAGTGCTCTGAAATACAAGGCGGCAGCACATACCATGATGCGAAGCAGAACAGCTCCACCAACATCCAGGACTTAAATACTCTTAGACATTTAAAAGGCTCTGGACTTCAAAACACACTTGGTTTTGAACTGAACAACAGACAGAATTAAATCTTGTCATTGGTCTTTGTTCAGCCTTCTCGCAGCTCTAACTCTGTGATTATTGTGCACAGAGTCAGATAAACAGCCCTGCATCCCCATCAGTGCTAGCTGTAACAGAGGGCAGGGTTTTGGTCCTCAAGAAGTGGGTTTTTTCTCCAAAAAAGCTTTAGTTGCATTAAAAAAACCCCAAACCAACCAACTGGTTTGTTGCAATACTTTAATGCTTTTTATTTAATTTCTAAAAATATTTTTGGAAGGCAAAGCAAAGCAAATTAATCGGAGCATAGTTGGATGTTTTCTTTTTGGGTAAACACAGAAATTAATTTTCATATTCACTGGTTCCTTGCTTTAAATTCTGCATCTTGCTTTAACAAGAAACATCACCCTGCCTGGTCTCTAGGTAGGGCGCACACATGACAGAACCTTCCCCTGCAGTAAGTTCTTCCAGCCACTCCCAGAAACATGTGCCCACAACCCTTTTTCAAAGTCTACTCTAATTTTGATCCAATTTTCATTGAAGCTATTATATCATCAGCCCACTGCATACGTATGCTAAATTCTTAGCTTACAAAATCTGTTTGAAATGCAAGCAGGGCTTTTTTTTTATTTTTTAAAGAAACTATTTAATATGTGCTCATGACTCACCAATTAAAAAGAAGCAGCAGTGTTACAGTAAGCAAGATAGGTCAGGCAGCTTTGTGATTAATGTGGTCAAAAAGTTAGAATTCGTATTTAAAATGCCGGTTGCTCACACTGAAACAATTAACCCTATCTACTGAGCACCAACTGCACCAGCCAAGAGACCCAATCCCAACATACAGGTTTAGAAAGAAGCAGTGTTATATCACAAAACACTTAGTTTGGTGTGTGTGCCTCCCCTTGGGGGGGAACAAACGGGGGGGGGGAAATCTCCACCTTATCAAGAGATTTTCTGGGTGTAAGTCCTTCAAAATACATGGAGCTTTCAAGTATGAGATGTCAGTACAATGTGTAAACTAGACATGCCCTAGTGGCTCTTCTGCTGCAAAAGCATCCTGTTTTCTTGTGTATCAACTTAAAGCCCCTTTCCTTATACTAAAGTTAGCATCAGGATTTGGAAAAGGAAAACAGAAATCATTTGATCAACAAGGAATCTCTTGTCAAACCCCCCTGTATGGTAATGGTTACATCATTTTCAAAAGTGCCTGCCAATTACATTGTACCTCTGAGAAAAATGATTGTTATTTTAAATTTACTTTTCTGCCTACTGAGCACTCATGATAGTAAGCATCAAATGCACTGTCTGCAACTACTGGATTTTAATTAAGAGCATTCCACAGGAATAATACTAACACGTGCTGAGTGATAAGCGTATAGCACTAACACTGTTCTGTAAAGCCTTAAATTACATGCTTCAGTGTGTTAGACTTAAATCCTAGAAGACATTGTCAGCAATTGCTGGGATTACAACTTTCAATTAAACCTAGAACTAAATTACTGGATTACAAACCATTTCTTTAAGCCACACCTGTCTGCTAAGCCTTTCACCACATCCACACTTAATAACCCTTAACATTCTTCGTCTAGAAAGCTCAAATGGTCTCTCAAATTGAATCCCTGTCACTGCTCCATTTCACATATCTGGAAACTGAGGCACACAATAATTAAATATCCAAACCTAATGCAGGTACCTGTGCCAAAAGGTACCAAAAACATCACATGGTCAGAGGCCAGATGGGAAAACTCACTCAAGAAAATACTGGGAGACAGGTTCAGTAAACATATACAGAAAGAGCTGCCAATGACAAATTGTTGGAGACTGGCAAAGCATTATGAAAAGCCATCATATCTGTTCCATACTGGTCTACATCTGTATATCTACTGCCAGTAAGTGCTAAGCAGATCGGGCCTTTGTTTGCCTTTTTTCATGTTAAATAGCAGATATAAAAGAGAGTTGTTATTTATAAAAAATGCTTAATAAGTGAAATATTAAATTAAAAAAAGAAATCTAACATTCCTATTTAGATTATAAACATTAGAAAAGAGCCAGATAATTATACCAAATAGTGTAATTCAGCTTTTCTCTCAAGACCTGAAACTGTAAGGATTCTCTGGAGCCTTTAGATGGTCTTCTCCAATGACACACCGAGAGGAAATACTTACCTTTTTGGTGTAAAGGGAACAGATATCACACTGGGGTCCCTGTATGTAAATTAATACAGCTGATTCTGTACCCATTATTTAGGACGAGTGCTCTAGGTGGGCACGTTCAGGGTGGGATTTTCAGAGCCAAGCAGCAAGTAGACTTGGCAAGAGAATGTTATGTTGAGTAAGCAAATGCTCTAGTTGGCTTTGAAAACACCCGTCATGTTTCCATCTAACTGAAGAAAAAGAGAAAAGAAAAAAATATAAATTCTTTCCTCCTGGATCCAGGACTATTTTCTATTTGAGAAAGTGGTTAATTGCTCCTTCCAATTAACATTAAGCTTACTCAGACTAAATCTCACCAAGAAACATTTAGCCAACTTCCATACTCCAGGCCAAGCTACACCTGAAGAGCTGCATGGATGCTGTGCATGGTGGAAAAGCAGTGGAGACACTGGGGAGAGCTTTGCATATGCACTTTCACACACCTGCAGTACTGTGCACAGTTCTGGGTGCTCCTGTACAAGAGACATATGGGTTCAGTGAAGGGCCACAGAGATAATAGCCTGAAGCAACTCTCATGAGGAAAGGCTGAGAGAGCTGGGAATGTTTAACCTAGAGAAGAGAAGGCTCAGGGATCTTATCAATGTGCACAAGTATGTCAAGGGAGGCTGTAAAAAAGGCAGAGCAAGACTCTTTTCAGTGGTGCTCAGTGATAAGACCAGAGAAAATAGGCACAAACTAAAACACATTAAGATTTCACCTCCATCAGGAAAAACATTTTTTACCATGAGAGTGACCAAGCACAAGCACAGATTGCCCAGAGAGGCTGTAGAGTCCCAGTCCTTGGACATATTTAAAAGCCATGTGGTCAAGATGGCTCTAGTTGGCCCTACCTGGGCAGGAGTGCTGGACCAGATGACCTCCAGAGGTTCCTTCCAATCTCAACCACTGTAGTTCTGTAACTCCAGGCACATAGCAATCTTTGTAGCTCAGGAGTGAGACTGTCACAAGCAACTGTGAATGGATGGAGACACATTATCCCCCCCCCATCACACTGCCTGTAAGAACCCAAAGTCACAAGGCTCTGGTATACACAGTGATTCTTCAGCTCAGAAATGCTCAGAAGGTTCAACTATTGATACAAACTGGGGAGCAGGACTCCAACTGCTCAAAGAATTGAGTAAAGAATCTACAAAGCCATGCATGCCCTCAACCACTCTTTACACACATAAACATCAAGCAAATAACTCGCGTTAAGGAAGTCTGAGCCATGTGCATATATAGGAACACCTCGTTCTTTTCTTGATTTTTCCTACAGTTACATTCACTTAGTACCCTGGTAAAACGCAGTGTTGCACAAATATGCTCTGGGTATAGGATGTGGTACAAGTCAAAACTATTGAAAACTACTTTGTCTTTTATCTGTTAGGCATATTTCAATAAATGTATCAAAACCCTTGTACACACCAGGTTTTTTTGTACCTTTGAGAAGAGAGTGTGAAACTAACATACATCACTTGTGAATAAAGCCAACGATGCCCTCTTTTTCTGGAGACTAACATTACAAAAGCGAAAGGTTGTTTTCTGCAGATGAAATCCCTGAAACTGCACATTCTAGCCCATACTCTGTAGTAACTGCTTTGAAGCAAAAATAAAAGTCCTTGCATTGCTGCTGCTTCTGCAAAGGTTTTAATGACAGTAACAATATATGCTAACTCTTTTAAAGCCTGATGAACTAAAAGACAAGAAGAACTCTGATGAACATAGAATCCTTTACAGTGCCTGCATGAAACAACTGAAAAAAACTGCTGCAGCTGATTGTACTGTCTCTAGGTCTTGGCATTCATTAGTTAAGTTCAGTGGAAACTACTCATCCTTGAAGTAGACTGACTCATGTACTTTAACTTCTAATTTCCTGCAAACAATCCATTAGTTTTTGGCAAGGTCCATACTGCACAGTACTTCCATAAAAAGGGCAGCTCCCAAACTCTTCAATTTCAACAGTGTTTTTTGTAACAGATTTAACGCAAGTAGAATTTGTACTCATGCCCCTAAAAAACTGAATGTGATCCCCACCTCAAAATGTCTGACACACTTATCAAAGGTAAATGAATGGCTTTGTTCCTAAATGCTCTCTTCAAATGTACTTGTTGGGACAAATCCCACTGGGCTGGACTATACTCTCCATATGAGGCAGTGAGTATTTGTCAGAAAACAGAAGCTGGTTTAGATGCAGACTGTTTTGTCTGACAACGAAAGTAAAAATATATTCATACTACTTACACTTCTCCCCAGAGTGCATTACCTACTCCTATACTTCTCTGGGTTTACAATGACTGAAGTGAGCCACGGGTTAAGTAAATGCTCATTCCATCACTTGCAACTACAATTGTTCTTAAATTTACTGTTCCCTTCAACTATTTTGTCACCAAGTAGTATCTGAAATATGTCAGTAACTCAAAATGGGAAATAACTGTGGTATCTCCAATGCCACCATTTGGTAAGTGTAGATAAAAGTGGTCTAGCTAATGGTGACTAGTAAAAATATTATTCTTCTATCCCCAGTATGTAATTTCTTAAAAAATGAGAAAAGAAACAGAAGCATCGACATACATGTGAATACAGCTTTCAAAGTATTTGGTAGGATTCCAAATACGTATGTGCTCCAGTTCAGCTAATACAGTAGGAAAGTTTCCCCCTAAAATTAATTTCTTTGTGCACCTTGCAAGGTGTGGGGCTGAAGTGTTTAACCACACTAAAAATGCCAAACAGCAGCACAGATTTCCTCGCCTCAGCATATCGACTCTCGATCCACACAAGGCAATCATAAACAGGTTGCAGTTTTCATGTTCATTCAGTTCCCAAGCCCTCTCTCCTGGGACTGTCAGCAAGCACAGATTATTAACTGAGAACTGCAAGATACTCGACTCTTTGTAAGAACTGACCCAATCTCATTCAAATACTTTTACTTAAGTGATACAATCATCAAATAGTAGTGGATTTTTGGCCACCACAGGAAAGTTTGGATGCAACAAAATAGTAGCAAAAAAGTTTTACAAATAAATAGAAGCAAGCTCCAGAATCATTTGAAAGGTTTGTTTTCAAATGTTTAAAAATACATTGAAACAGCAAAGTAGACATTGTGGGAACTTAAGTAGCTATTTAGGCACCTGGATTAAACACGTGTTTGGGTGTCCAAAAGACACCTACCAGATCTACAGAGGCCTGCATCTCAGCTGGTAAAGTCCACCAGCTTTCTAATTCTGTGTTGCTGGATATGAACGCAGACATGAACCTGATTCAAAACCACGTGCTTATTTCCCAGCTTTCTTTCCCAAGCTACTCTGCACAAAGTATTTCCACTTTAAATAAAATATGCAAAGATGTCAGACCAAAATTGTAATAATTATTACCTACTGCACAGGGCTACCTTACTTTCTGCACAAGTAGTGTGGCATTTGACATTTCATGGCAATATGTTTGCCTTATTTTCTTGGTACGGAACTTATTATTTTCCACTTCAGAAAAACCTGCTACTTTGCTGAATCCACTTGGAAGTATCCCCAAAGACTGTTTAAATGCTCAAGCAATTATCATAAACCTAACCTAACTAAAGAAGAAGTTCTCTAATATTCCCTTCTTTAAAACTCCAAGTTCTTGCAGTCAGGCATAAGGTTCAGTCTGGTAGATCCAGTTCTCACTTCTTCCACTGCATTTCCAAGCCTGAACATAGTATGTGCCTGATTTAGTCCTTAAGCTCTGTGCACTCTGACTTGATCCATGTATGCACCTCTTTGAGCACATGAATGGTTTCTTGACGTGGCTACTTGACTTGTCAACTTGCATGCTTATTGTTAAGCATGGAATTAAGTGGTTTGTCAGACTGATCCCAAGTGCTTAGCATCTGAACGGCATGAATTTTTACTCAATTGAGTTAAGAAAACCTTTCCCAGAGCTTCATCGCTCTATCTATAATAACTGCCTACATACAACTTTACCTGCCTGACAAAAGAATAAAATTTACAGGGATTTTTATCTCTCTGAGATTTAGTACTGAAACTGAAGACTGATGGTTTAACTGGGGAACCAAATGAAGCAGAGCTGGTGTACTAGTCATCTAGGGGTTAAGCTAATTTGTTAGTGCCCTTGCTGTTTCTTGCTGTCAGCCACTATGCATCCACTCTTTAAATTCTGAAAAGAACACCGACCTTTAATCTGTGGTATTAGTTCCTTTGACAAAATGGAAGATTATGCCTTTTTCCCACAAGCCTTCATGCGAAGCTTAGCCAGCTTCCATCTGGTCTGGCTAATTAAATGTAAGTTAACATTAAGTTAAGAGCCAGCTCCAGCCCACAGACCTTCTATTCTGCGACTGCAGATTTATTAATTGGCCAAACTATTTGAGTATTTAATTCCAATTTTTGATTACTTCTATTTTCTTCACTCTCTCATGAAAACAGGGAAATGTTTTTGAAGACATATTTGCCTAATTTCAGCTCAGAAACACAAAATATTAAGACACGCAAATAAGAATCTGAACCGTCATAAAATTGTCGCGTTTTTCTCTTCTGTATTGACATGTTAATAAAGTACCGTCGTAACAGTGTGAAGAATCTGCCTATTATGCACAAGATCTGGAATCACTGGAGCTGTACACTTTTAAGCTGGCCGTGACCCACAATCTGGCCCTATATGTACTAAAACTAGAGCCAGTTGTTGTATTCCTTATTCAGTCAAAACTTTCTTTGACCTTAATGGGCGTCCTGTCTGAATAAAGAACAAAGGGATTACATCTAATATGGGGAGTCACTAATTGTAATCATGCCCACAGTTAACTTTGCATAAAATCCATTTGTAAAACCGAAAAAATATGGAGAATCTATGTCAAAATGGTGCTTTATAGTATTCTATTTATAATATTAACTCTACATAGGACTTGTACCTAATCCGTTTTGCTGTATTTAACATTAAGTGTCACAGAGGAAAACTATAAGTTTCAAGACTTAAAATAAATAATGTGGCAAAGTTAGATTTATAGATTTGTTTTAACACCTGACATTACTTTGAGAAAAATTCTTATTTAATAGAACAGCTTAAAACCCCCTAACCAAATCCTCCTTAAAGATAACATCAAGAAATGCTATTCCTTCACATTAATCTAATGCCTGCTGCAACAGCATGTAAAGCAAATTAAAAAATGCAAACCCACAAAACGTCTTCCTATTTCACACAGACAAACAAAAAAAAAAAAAAGGAAGACTTCTTAAAAAACCCAAACAGAGCCAAAAAAGTTAAAAGTTCAGTTTCATGTGAAAATCCAAACCATATCAAGACATGCAACAGAGTTAAAAAAGAAAGCCCCAAACAACAAAAGCTGTGACTGGCACAAACTGCTGTCTAATGGAGCAAGACTAAATGCTGAAATTAGAAGACCACTGCTAATTTCCACTTCTTACCCTGCAGAAGATCACATGAGTAAATCAGCTCAATTTGCCTTTCTCAGCCTCAGTTGCCCAGGCAGATGGTATGGATAAAACAAACATTTCTCTTTTTCTGTCCTCACTCAAATTCCCAGGTGTTTAGAAACGTTCAGATGAAGGTGTTCTGCGTAATGGCTGACTATTAGCAACTATTATTATGCTGGAAATAGAAATGGACAAGTAATTCAGTTCTAAGACTCTGAAAACAAAAATGATGATGTTACGGAGTCTAAGACCAACAACAGACAGATTATTTTTTATTAAGTTTAGCCATAATATGGGATTTTTACATCAACTTAGTTTGTTCTCTCCTCTACTCATTAAGGTTTTTATCAAGCAAGTCATGAAAATTTTCTCATGAACCTCCGATTCATTTCAGCCATTTTATCCTCTGCCTGGCTTACTTCACATTTCTGCCCTTAGTGCACACACCGACTCTGTTTTCTTCGCAGCTCACCTTGGGAATGCTGTTCTGCACCTTTTACTTGGACACAAGAAACTTAGCTCAGAACATATAATAAAATCCACTAGGATAACTCCTTCAAGAATGGAATATGAGACACAAAAGGCAACCTAAATTTACTAGTCCAACTCTAAGATTAGACACAGCCTTCTTCCAAAGACCCACTAAGATTCGGTTGATATTCAAAATACCAGACCTGCAGTACAGCAAAAGACTTGAGCTCCATCCTGACACACACTTCTAGCTGATTCCTGCGAACCAATTCCTGGCACTTAATCGGCTCACACCAGCTTTCCTCGTCAACTAGAGCCACCTTGTGCCCTATAGAGTACCTGCATCCTTCTGCCTGTCCAGGAAAATTTGTATTTACATACTGGCATTCTGTGCATGTGACAACTCCTAAAACGTATTTATTTGGATTCTATATAAATTGCTTCATTTGTGAGTAGCTGTTTCGAGTCAGTTAAATATGAACAAAATAATAAAGATGCAAACCAACTGGATGATGATTATTTTTTTCCAATCTAATGCACCACTGCAATGAGTTTTTAGGAAGTATGCAAGGCATTAATTAAGTCACTTTGAACACTCGTGGTATAATGAGGAACACCACCACTATTTTCCAGTTTATTTTCTGTTCCTACCTGTACTTGAGAATTATAACAAAGCAGTGACAAGAATCGGAAACTATGAGCTGATCCACTGCATGTTTTATTTTGGAGTAAACCAGTAAAATCTCTTCCTCTGCAGTAATGGATTTGAGAGTACAGCATACAGCCTTAAAAATGTTTACAAGTGCTACAGTTCAGATTTGGCCTCTAGCCATAAAATTTAAATCCAGCTTTGAAGCATTCCCAAAACTCAGAGCTGATTTTTTGTGTGTCTTGTTATAAAATAGGGATCACATGCATCAAATAGATCTCGATGTATTTCCAGAGGCTACTAGGTCAGACCTATGCCAAATCTACCACATTCATATTCTTTTATTCTAACAAGATCAATATCTAATAGGTTGAGGGTATGAGAATACAATACATATTTCCTTTCCTTCTCAAAGCAAGGGTGATTTTCTCTGTTCCAAGTGGGGAGGACAAATGTGATCACACCCCCCACTGAAATTAATACACATTCATTTAAACACACAAGACCTGACATTTCTTCTAAAACCTGAAAGCATAGGCCACAAAAAAATAACTCACTAAGCCCAAACCCACAAACGACTTAGTTACAACAAAACCTGTTCTGGCCTTTTACCATTCTTCTTCTTCATCCACTCTGACGACAAGTTAGGCATATCATCTTTTGAATCCAGTACTGCAATACATTATACTGCATTTACTCTGAGCACTCTGACATTATCATTATCTTCTTTTGTGCCCGACAGCAACTGCAGCTCCTATAATGCCATTATTGCAATTAAGAACAATCTGAACCATTGACAGCATTGCCTCATTTGCTCTAGAATCCCCTGTGCATTACTGTTCTTCTAAGCCAATATTTCACTATTAATAGTTTTCTGCTTTAGAACTGCCTACGGTTAAAGGAAAAAAAATATTAGGCCTCAGCGTAACTCGATGGATAAAGAAGAAACTTGAGAAAAAAGAAATGAAAGACTGTACACTGGCAAACTGTTACATCTTTTCTTTGAACACGCTGAAAATGGATTCACACCCTGCCAACCTATTCAGGCCGTTACCCAGGTGAGGAAGGTTATTTTGGCTTGCTTCAAAAGGACCACCTGTACAGATACAAAAGAAAACATCTCTTTTCCCATTAAATGCACCCGAAGTATTTCTCTGTCAAAACTCTCCCTTTCATTAATCCAGCTCGCAGTTGGACAAGTAGGGCGCAGCAATTCAGACATTCTTGTCTTGGAAATTCTGACCTTAACATCCACCCTTGCTGCACACGTGCTCTTCAGGCTGCCTGTACCCCTGCCTACCTGTTTGCAAAGCATGATGCCTGCCTGTTTGTTGAGCCACAAAGGTGACCACCACCGTAGCCCTGTAACTGTCTAACACCCAAGTCTTTGACTGTCTGTAATTCCAGCGAAACAATCAATCATGAGCTAAAGAACTGCAGGTACAACTGGCAGGTCAGCACCGTCCAGCTCTTAGAAGCTAGGGCCAGAAAGCCGACAGCCAGGTCAGGAGAAGCAACTTGTATTTTATCTCTGCAGTACATGAGAAGCTGGAGTATTAAGTCCTAACATAAGGGTGTCGTGGTTTAAGCCCAGACCGTAAATTAGAACTTCCCCCCCCCCCCTCTTTTCTTCC